>JABUQX010036233.1:37500-85000 GCA_015478945.1 Trachelipus rathkii | reverse complement strand
GGGTATTCCCACTATAGGGGTTGAATATGCTTGAATGCGTTCTTCAAAGGTTTTATCAGTAGGGTAAGATTCCCTTAAATTTTCTGGGGGAGCTTGCATAGACTCCCATCGGAATTCGGCCTCCGCTATCAAATCAGAGGAGTCCCACGCTAAATATTCATTCACTGGTTCTTCCTCCTGATGAGCTATACTAGCGGATCCTACCATACTATCTATTTCTATCTGCCTACTTCCTATTTCTTTATCTAATATTTTTTCTAACCCTAAATTTATCTTTTCCTGTTCTTTTAAAAGTTCTTTAAATTTGTTTTTAATAGTAGCTAATATTTCTTCATCAATAGTGAATCCTACAAATGAATCATCGTCATCGTCGTCATCATCATTATCAAAATCATTTATCTCGTCAGGTTCAGTTATTGGTACCTCCACTTCATTATCATCGAAAACTTCCTCAACTTTCTCTTCATCATACAACACTGATTCTCGGTCTTCATTTAGCGCATATCGTTGGAATGTCGGATTATTCATCAAATAATCAGGGGGCATTTTCCATATCCTTAATTGCTTATGGTGAGCTTTGTATTGCTTCCCGTCCTCGGCGGATTTTATTGTATAGGTGACCTTGTTGTCATTTACCTTGATCACTTCATAAGGGCCACTATATCTAGGGTGGAATTTATTTTTAGTCAGGTTTCCGGGAAGATGAACTTTTAATCCCACCATCTGATGTAATTCATAAGGAACAAATCTTTCATGACTCTCGGTCCAGCATTCTTCCTCAACAGGCAAAGGAAGTCCGGTGTGTAATTCATGCGCCCTCTTTAGGATATTTTCACAGGGAGTTCGATTAGTTTCTGAATGTGTGGTGTGATTGTAAACCAATAAAACCTGTGATAATTCTTCATCCCACCGATTTGACTTTTTGATAGACATTCTAAGGTACTGACTGATGGTACGATTGACCCGCTCGACAGCTCCATTGGAGGATGGTGTATAAGGAGTAGTCAGTACATGTTTAATCTGTTGGCGTTTTAAAAGATCTTCAAATTCAGGCCCTATAAATTCTCTGCCGTTGTCTGTAAGCAGTCGTTCTGGTAATTTTTGTAAAAATGGCAATATTCTATGTTGAAATGCGTTGGCTACATTTATACTTTGTTTATTCCGCAGCGGAACAGCAGCCACCCACTTGGTGTAATGATCTACCATCACCAAGGCATAATTATTCCCTTGAGCTGAACAAGGGAATTGTATCAAATCCATCGCCACCAATTCAAAAGGTCTTGTAGTGATTATTTTTAGTGTTGGCGGAACGTATAAGATATTAGAAATCTTACATGCTTGGCACTTATAACAGGTGGTGGCGGATATCATTGCAATGGCTTGTTATTTTGGGTGGCCATATCCAATTGAATAAGCAGAGAATGTAATCTTGTGTTTTTTCCTATATGGGCGACATCCAATGGTTTTATTGCTACCCCTCAGTAAATAATAATGTGGACAATTAATGCATACTCTGCCCGTAGGCAAACTGCCCTGTATAACCGATCATTCCTCAGATATATGTACTTACTTACACGCGCGAAAGGTTTCAATGGCCCGTTAAATGGCAAGTTTTGTACTATGGCTCTTTTTAAGCGTCTCAATAGGTAGTCTGATTTCTGCAACTTATCAATGTCGTCATGGTCAATTTCCAAGGGATCTATTATATTATCTTGATCTATCACTATCTGATGTATCCGAGGATATACCGAATCTCTTTCCACCTCCCCACCGGTGTTTTTGGGAGCTTTAGTAGGTGGTACCGCTTCAGTAGCGCTCTTTTCTTCCATTGATTCGTCCAATAATGTCCACTCTGGGAATTCCTCCACTGGGGTCACTAAATTAGTGCTGGCCATATCGGTTTCTCTATTCATTTGCATGAGTAGGGGCAACAAAAGATTATAGTGGACTCCCCCACAACATAAAAGATGGCAAATATTCTTCTCGGTATCCTTCCCGAACTTCAACGGTTTCGAGTCCCCATAATACATCCAAACCTGCAAACGATGTAACTTTGCAAATGCCATAACTGCCTGCGTTATAGGGAACTGACCTGGTTGTCTCTGGAGATGTAATTGTTTGGTCACTTGCCTAGCATCTTTCCCAGATGGCAATCCATACTCTCCCCTATTTTCCAACAATTCTTTAACCACTTCTTGTCGTATCTTCAGATGATTTTCAATCGAACCATATAAAGCATAAGAGCAAGCTTGAAAGAGCGAATCACCCCCTCCAGGAATTTTAACCTCAGAAAATCCTCCAGGAAGGGCGTTAACCGGGAAAATCTCTTGTTCGTCAAAGGTTTCCCCGATCGGGGATCGAGATAACGCATCAGCCACTATGTTTTCTTTTCCCGGAATATACCGTAGCTCGTAGTCTATATCATTGATTTCTTCAAGCGTGCGAGCTACTCGTGCGCATATTATGCAAATATAAAAGCGGCTGATGATCTGAGTAAATAACTACTCTTATTCCATAAAGGAAAGGTTTTAATGCCTTCACAGCCCATCGTATTGCAGCAACTTCCTTTTCCGTTGTACTATAACGTTGTTCGGCTTTATTAAAGGTTGTGGAGATGAAAGCTATAGGACGTTCTTCACCGGTTTGGATCTGGGAAAGACACGCTCCTGCCCCGATATCGGAGGCGTCCACGTACAACAATAATGGGTTTGCTTTTTCTGATCTATCTGGGTATGACAGGATCTGTGGTGATGTTAAAGCCTCCTTCAATGCCACAAAGGCGCTCTGACATGGTTCGGTCCACTTTAGAGTCTTGCTACTCAATAATTCGAAAAGTGGTTTGGCTATTTCCGAGCAATGGGCGATGTGACGCCTATAGAAATTCACCATGCCCAGAAATTGCCGTAATTTCCTAACGGTGGTTGGTACCGGAAACTGCATTATGCCTTGCAAATTGTTTTCTAAGGGGATCATACCGTGTTCAGATACGCGATGACCTAAATATTGAACCTCCTTTCGTAGGAGGAAGGTTTTGGCAGGTTTTATTTTGAACCCAGTTTCTTCAAATGCTGATAATACCTTTTCTAAAATTTCCAGATGCTCTTCAAACGTTTCACTGATAATGAGGACATCATCCAGATACACCATACACTCGTTCCAGGGTATATGCGACAGAGCAATTCTCATCCCTCGTTGGAAAGTGGCTGGGCCGTTCTTCACTCCAAACGGCATACGTAAAAATTCCCAATGAGACAACGGAGTAGTGAAAGCTGTTTTCTCAATGCTGGTTTCCTCCATTTCCACCTGATAATAACCTTTTATTAAATCTATTGTTGTAAAGTATTTCCTGCCTTGAAGGCTAAACAACATATCAATCAGATTTGGGATAGGAAAACTATCTCCCTTTGTGATTTTATTTAATTCCCGATAGTCAATGCACAATCTGATTGATCCATCTTTCTTTCTTATAGGTACCACTGGGGCTGAGTATGGGGACTTGCTCCTCTGGATGATTCCTTCATTTTCCAATTTCTTGCAATCTGCCTCGATTTCTCTGAGCATGGGGCCTTGTAGCCTTCTGACTGGCACTTGCACAGGATCTTCAGTCATAGTTTCGATCTTATGCTTAATGACATTTGTGCAGCCCACGTCAGAATCTCCCAAACTCGAGACAGAGGGATAACGCATCAATAATTCAATGACCTGATTCCTTTGATCCGCCGTTAAATCCGCCTCATTCAATCTAAAAGCGCTAACTAAGTGTTCAGGAGTCCATTCGGAGTATTCATTAGGACTTTGCTCATTTAATTCGACTACATTCACAGTGGGATCCTCCACTGTAGTAATTTCTTCCAATTGTCCTATAATTGTTCCCTTCTTTAAATAACGTGTTGTTTCACCCGTGTTTTGCAAGATTACCAAAGCTTTATCGCCCGAAAAATTCACTAAGGAATGTTCAAATCTGATATCTTTTGCCAAATCCCGCCAAGCCTCCACCAGCACGGGTTGTTTTATAGGAATTGGTCGTCCTTTTCTTTCAATTTCTACCACCATACACCGCTGCGGTGCAATACTTACAGCTTCTACCAAGGTACAGGTCTCTTCCCTTGGTAAACCCTGTCTCATATCCACCGCTACTGTCTGTACATAATTCCCACGTCGGATTACCAATTCTTTATGGTACAGATCAGGTAAAAGATGTTCTTGATTAAGAATGTCATATCCCAAAACCAAGTCGTATTCGGACAGTTGATCTGGCACGACGACAAAGCGACCAGGCTTCAGGACATAATTGGTGGATAAACGTAATGCAATCATTATTTCTCCTAAAACTGGAAATCTGACACTTCCTATTCCAGTGACGCCTCGAAAAGCGGTGGGCAAGATTGGACTTTTCTTTTTGTCTAACAAATGGAAACAGCTAGCCGATATAAGGCTCACTTCTGCTCCCGTATCTACAAACGCTGTAAGAGGCTCCATAGGTGGTTGATCCACTATGGTAACTTGCAAAATTAAGGTCTTTTGGGGAGCCCTTATAATATGATAATGAATGATGTTCTCTGAGCTCTCATCCTCCTCTTTGGTTTCCTTCCTGTTTTCTTTTACTACTGCTGGTTCTGGTTCATTTTCATGATTGATCATAGTTACAGCAGGTGAGTTTTCCCCAACTCGGTCATAATTATCATCCGGTGGGATGTCTTTATCACTAACTGTAACCGATACTGATACCTGTGTCAACTGATCCTGCCCGTGAGGGCTCTCAAAGATTGTTATTGGGGGCACCTGGACCGATGTCGTTTGGTGAAAAATTTCGCGAGGAATCTCCTGCGACCCTCCAGGATCATCCTCTTCAACATCAATTCCCCAAGCTCCCTCTTCATACTCGTCTGCTGTTTCGGCCTCTGGTATGCGGTTTTCCATGCCAAAGCCCTCTCGGTTCCCCGATCTTTGTGATCTTTGTGGGCAGTCTTTACCTAAATGTGCGTTGTTACAAAAGGGACACGTTATTCGCGATTGGGCCGCAGGATGACCTCGGCCATTGGGACAATCCCCTACCAAATGTCCTACCTTTTTACATTTTAAACAGCGGTTTTGTTCCACATAGCATTCTTCTTTGATGTGTCCTCGTTTACCACAATGCATACATTGTGGCCGATTCCAACATTCACTCATATTATGGCCTCTCTTTTTGCAATGATTACAGATGGGAATTGATGAACCATTTTGACTTCTTCGCTGACCTCTTCGGAATTCGTTTGTTGGGATTTGATTTGTTGTTCCGTATCGTTGTGGTCTATAACCATTTGATGCGCAATTGGGTTTGCATTTCGAGTAGCATTGTTGTTGTTTCTCTGCGATGTTACAGCTCTAAGCTGGGGTTGCGTTTGCGTTCGTCTGCAACAACACACTCCCTCATAATTATTATATGTGGGTAAAGCCATTCGATGTGGTGTGGGGATGGTGGACATTTGTAGTGATCTAGTCAAGTCTACTACTTCAACCGTTGGATTTTCTTTTTTCTTAGTTCCTCTATAAACCTTGTCCACCATGACTACTAACTGTCCCAAGGAATTACTGAACCCTGAGTAACCTCTACTCCCATTAAGGCATCTTCCACTCTGGTCTTGACCACTTCCGGCACACTCTCTAAGAATTTTTCTCGTACCATGGGCATTTTCTTTACCTCATTTCCTGGAAATGCTCTTTGCGCCAATCCCAACAATCTCAATGCAAACAGTGCACATTCTTCCTCTCTTCCAATCCATTGCTTTTGTAAATTCTGCAGTTTCTGTATTTACCTTCTTCTTCAATTGTTCGCGAAACCACTGCAAGAGTTGGGACTTTACGAATAGATATTCGGCTGATGTCGCTGCGACTATATGGTAAGCCTCCAACGCTGAACCTTGGAGGTGGCTTCCCAATAAGGCTACCATTCCCTCTGTTGATCCCGGATACTGAACAGCACAGAACTGCTCAAACCGGTCGAAAAACTGGACCATTGTTTCACCTTTGTCCATTCTGAACTTTCCTAAAGGAATCATTTTCTTTGGTTTCTTATCTACTTCCTTTGCAGATATCAAATCAGTCATTTTTTCCATTAGCTTGGTGTTCTGTTGCAACACTGATTGAAAGAACTGAGCATCCACGGTAACTACCGCTGGACTCTGCGTCGCTCTTTGATTTTCTGGATCTGAAGTGACAACACTGGACTGCATATTATGTTGATTTGAAAGGGGGACGGGATCAGCCGGTGGTGTTTTCCCATTTTTGGTCTTCCCGTTCTCTATTAAATCATTCATCCCGTCGGTCATGACTGTGGGACGATAGTGGAGACTGAGTGACACTTTGTCCACACTCAGCTGCAGAGCCAGTAGTATTCCTATAAGAAACAACTACGCTCTGCTACCACTTTATGTGGTAGGTTTTTGATCCCCACCACAATAGAAGGGCACCTCACCTGTAAGTCTTGATGAGGTAGATTCCTTTCTCAGAAGGGTCTGCCACTACGTTGAGGTGTTTAACGACTCTGGGCGGACTTCTTCTGTTGGTGGAGTATATAAGATATTTATCTTGGCAGTGGAAGGCTCTTGATCGATCTAATTACAGTTGTTTCTTTTTCTAACTTCTGGCTCTTTAACCCATCTATTTTTAAATCCAGCTACTTCTAAATGTTATGAGTTACCTATTAAAAATATTAGATTGAATTAATTTGCTCTAAAAATCACAAGTAAAGTATGCACCAAGTGTTTTGTTAATATTTCAGCAGCAACAGCAATTTCCTCGGACTACTCACTCTCTTCCTCCGTGTTACAAAGATTGCCATTGAAAATGGTGTTACAAATTTTACCCTCTGCTGGCAAAAATCATCTAAAGATATTAATAGTTTAAATGGCTTTTAAGTAAATAAATTTGTTGTAAAAAAATATAAAATATTAACTTTACAAACACAACGTAAATAAGAGTATTTATAAAAAAACATGTAAAATTAGTTATTTTTTAGCTCAATTAATTATTAAGCAAACTTTATCTCCATAAGAATGAAATTGGCTCTAGAATTTAGATTAAAAAAATACTAACAGGCACATACATAATAACAATATAAAGTAAAAAAACAAAGATAAAATATTGATCACTGACAAATAACAACAATATAAATTGAATAGATATATCGGGTTACAAATTTAAGATTGCAAATGATCTTCCTGCAGTCCGATCAATAGACAAACTATTCTTTACATAAAGAATTACAATACAACAAGTAATAAATTGAAGAGTTTTAGCTTTACAAATTATTCTTTTTAAGTTAAACAAATTCTGATTATTAATTTCTTTTAAATAATATTGTCTTTCTTTGTTTTTGTAAAACCAAGGAGTTCATATTTTATTTAGATAGGTTTTTTATTCTTTAGATAATGTCAACCAAACGTATTTTTCTACGTATTGATAGATAATGATAATATTTCTGCTTTTCTGGGCAGAAGACTATAATAAATAAAGCAGTAATTTTGATATTATTCTGGTTTGTGGGAAACAAGATTTATATTTTATTTTTAATATTTTTCCACACACTTTCTGTTCAACACGAACACGTGTAAATACTATTTTTAACTCTTCGCAATCTTTAGGTTCTTCCCAAGACAATCCTATATTAATGTTTAATTATCTTCAGTTTACAATTCAGTTGATAAGAATTTTCCAGTCTATGAGACAACACACTTGGATTTCTGTGTATTCATTTCAATTTCCGGTTTAATAAAAGGATACTGATGTTTGCAGTCAAGTACCCCGGGGAGATGAAGACATCTCTGAAAAGATTGCTAAATAATGGCTTTTCCGCTGAGGATTCCCTTCCTTCAACTGATAGAAGAGAAAGTTGCAAATAGCAGACTTTGTTTTTCAATCTCTGTGCGATGTTGGCAGATCTTCAATGATGTATTCAGCCTCAGACGCGGTGGACTAGGCACTTCAATGCTGGGGTGTGATATATTTCAAATCCTGGATATTGACTTTACTTTGCGAACTTCGGGATCAGGAACTGGGAGCTAAACAGAAACAAGAATTAATAATCATTTCTAAGACATCATCTACACAATAAATTCCTGATAAATTCCTGATTATAAATTAATCAAAGGTCAACAAAATTTACCTCAATTAAATTACTTTTTTAATTTACTATTACTATTACTTCACTATAAGCAAAACAATAATTAGGAAACATAGATGGATATTTAATATTTACCCTTTTAATAAGGCCCAGGAGTTAATATCCTATTTTCTGTTTTTGTTTCTTTATTTTAATAATCTTCTTTATTTCAAAATTTTATTTCTTCAGTTATTTTCGTTCTTTGTTGTAAAGTTCTCTCTTTTGTGCTTTTATATTTTCATTCCGAATTGTACAACTACCGGTAAAGATGGAAAACTAAGACAATAGATGAAGTCCTCTCATATATATATATATATATATATTATATATATATATTATATATTATTACATCGGTGGGCTTTATCGCGATAAATTATCGCGATAATTTATCGCTATAACGGTTTCGGGTTATCTGTATCCGATAAAATCTTTTACCGATTATCGGTATCGCGATAATTTTTTTCCAAAACCACCGATAACTATATGGCGATATATTATCGATATAACGGTTTCGGGTTATTTGTTATCCGATAAAATCTTTTATCAAAATGATATCGCGATACTTTTACTTTGTTTATATATATATATTATATATATAATATATATATATATAATAATATATATAATTATATATATATTATATATTATATATATATATAATATATTATATATATAAGAAAAAACGGGAGAAAATCTTCCAATATCTTGTTTCAGACAGTACATTGACATTATGTCAGAATATGCTTGGGTAAATAAACTAAATATTAGCCAGAGTTGTATTCAATTCTTCATTTCTTATTTACTTTTTAGCTAATGCAGAGTAATGCTTTCCATTTTAAAACTTGTTAAATAATATTTTCTTGTTTTCAATATCAGGTCTGCACCAGTCGCCGTTGCCACTGGATCAAAAATCCAAGGCGAGAAACAGCGCTATCTGGGCTCCTGTCCCCACACCTCATTGTGACAAAAAAATGGACTGGATTGATTGAAAAGAACCAATGCAATCTCCTGTTCTGGTGACCCTCATGGTCAATACCCATCCTTGACGCCATAGACAAGGGTTCCCGGAGCACCTTTGAGATGAGGAGTACCTCTGGCCACTGCCTGTCCACCCCAGTTTCGCCTTGATTTGTGAATGAGGGCTTTTGAAGAAACAAGATGGCCAAAAAGTCAGAGGATCAGGCCCTGATGGAGAAAGAGGTGTTGGAAGAGTATTGCGGCGTAAAACCGAGCTCGGAGAACGCCAACAGTACCAGGAGCAGCGAGGGAGAGGACATGGAAGGACCACAACACGAATAATGAGGAATTGATTTCATAGAAGTAACTCAATGGACAGCGTCATCAAAGATCAAATCAAGAGTAAACCTGCTCTCATTGTAAATAAATGGCTGCAGGGAAAATCGACAGACAGCCTGTCAGGACACCTAAGCTTTTTATACAATAAGAGGTGCCTTCAGATCTCTTTAAGGTTTACCAAACTGCAATTGCCGTATTCTATCGCTGCGGTGGAGCGATTGTTCTCCCTTGGCAAAGATATCTACAGAGCCAAGAGGAATTCTCGGTCAGATGAAAACTTTGAGAGGTCGATGTTCATGAAGGGTAACATACAAATGCTGCGCAGAAGGCCAGAACCTAGTATTTATATTTTTATGATTGATAAATTGTAATTAACTAATTCTTTTGATTTAATTTCAGTATCCTTTATTAAACTTTATCTTTGGCTTTTTACATACATTATAGAATCTATAACTTCAGAGCATAAATTAGAAAATAAAATTTTAGAAAAGAATTGAAAAGCTTGGCCGGAAATTAAATTTATTTAACTAAGATATCCAAAGTTTACAAGTTATATAAAGCAAGATAGCAACATTCTAAAAATTTTTTATATGCTTTTCGGTAATTTTACAGAAAACTGAAAATTTTATATCATTGGCAAAAAAAAATTTTTTTTTTTGCTGCCAGGATATTTTATCGAAATTAAAAATGTAGAGGAGATGAAGATCCCAAATACATTAGTTTTCCAGATTTTCAAGTTCTTAAGTACGCTTCCAGATTTACTCTGATACAAATATCTTTTTAAGGCATATTTTACAGTAATATCGTTTTATTTCTTTTAAGGGGCTTACCCTTTTTTTTTGCTTTATTTTTTCTGATTTTCAGAACACTATAGTACTTCACGAAGAGCCTGTTTTGAATAACCCCAATATATATACATGCTACATATTGGGAATATTTGCCAGGGAAGAACCAAAGAAAGAAATATTACTAACTTTGTGAGCAAGCATATCTGGCATACTTGGAGATGAAACTCGAGACCCAAGATAAGTCTTGGGCTCCCCATATGGGTCGTGTTTAAACGTGTTCATTATGATAGAGAAATCATTGTGTTCGCAATACTACGTCAAGTGGAAGGAAAAATATACGAAGAAAAGGTTTAAAAAATTGGTTGGTCTATGGGATATGAGCACGTGGAGACAAAGAATCAGACAACATAGTGACGTTATTTTTGTTGGATTGGTTAATGTGAAAGGTATCAATCGTTACAAAACGTAAATTGAGTACGGGATTAGGAATCAGCAGGCGACCTTGGTACCACACTCCGACGATTGAATTGTCCTCATCCCAGTGTTCACTACACTCCCAGACCTGAGCATTGTCTGTATGAAAGAAGTATCCAGGAGGATTTTGGAGTGCACATGGTGCAATAGTGGTTAGTGAATATGAAAGAAAAGTACTTTCTACACAGCAAACAGTTCTCCCACAGGGTAAGAGGATCAATATTTTTTAGTACGGGAGAGTGTTAAGTCTCCTCCAAGCAAGATTCTGAGGCTTTTACATCTAGAAATTGAAAAGGAACTGGTCTCAAGGCCGAATAGTTAAAATAAGCTTTTTCGGACAGAGAAGGTAGTTTCATTCTTCCATATTTCATTGAAGAAAAGACCTAGTTACTGTTGGACATTCCTGGGGACCCACTCCAAATGGGGTTACCTAAATACCTACCAGAGATTGGCGATTGTTTGATGGATAGTTCAACGAGAAAGCTTGAAGTGTGTTTTTTGAACAATGGCAATAGTTATGCATCGATTCCCTGCTTTAAGTGAGGCAAAACTGAAAGAAGGAATATGAATTATAAGAATGACTCTTGCAGAAAGCTTAGATGTAATTGAACACCAGTGGTCATATGCGTTGATTTATGTTGAAAGGATGGTCAACATCTTTACTTGGGCAGCAAATAAGCGGAAAAATATACTGAAGTATCCTTTTCATAAAAATGCTTGTGGGATAGTAGGGCTAAAAAAAAGACCACTGGGAAAAAGTTGTTATGGCCTGCTAGGAAAATATGGACTGGTAGGTGCCATCAAATATCATATAACGAAACCTACTGTGTTGGACGGGGAAAATTATATTTTCCCCCACTCCACATCAAACTAGGACTGATGAAGCATTTGTTAGGGCCCTAGACAAAAATGCGGTGAATGTTTCAAATATTATTTGCAGATTTTTTCCGGGTTAGTATGGAGAAGAAACTCAAAGCGGAATCTGTTAGCTGGCCCACACTCGTTAAATTCTATTTATTCTGACAATTTCATTAAAATTCCGAATGAATATTTGAAGCATCCGCCTGGAAAAGTTTTGTCTTGGTTTGTTCAGAACTTTTGTGGGCAACCATAAATCTTGGCAACTATGTAGAACTCGTACAGAAAATGCTATCAGACTTCAAAATTTTGAATGCTAATATGAGCATAAAAGTTACAATTATGTACATAGTCACTAAGATCGGTTTCCGGATAATCTAGATTGTTATAGTGAGGAACGAATGAGGGAGAGGTTCCATCCTACAAGATGTATCACGGTGACATAGAGAAAGAAAAAAGGTTAGATACAACGCCCATAATTGAAGGAAACAGGTATCCTACCAAAATCAAACAACACAGGATCACACAGCTAATGTAATATTAGTCATATAAATGTGGACAAGTGCATATGACTATTGTCTCGGAAGTCACTCTTTAATATCTCAATTTTTTATTGCATAGTTATAATAGGTTAGTCTCAACTAAATTTTATCTTGTATTCATCTATAATGTATGAAACTAAGTGGGGCAGCGATTTGTTTTGTTTGAAGAGCTTATCATTAAACAAAGTTGTTCTTCAGAAACTATCTGTAGGTATTCAGTATTTATAATTCTGAATTGTCGTCTATGTGTTGTAAGTGCTTACTTCATTTCATTATTACTTATTTATTATTTATTATTATTATTATCCCTAATATAATTTTTTATTGATTTATTCTCTTATTTGACTTTACTCTATATCCTACTATAATGATTAAACACATAATCCTTATAGCAACGCTATATATCTTATCTATAGTTGATTTATTTCTGTTGGAATCTCTCAGTTCAACTGCTTAAATACATTAAATAAATTTTTTGATTAATTAATAATTATTTTTGTGACCCACCTACTGTTTATATATCTGCAAATAACTTAGATAGCCAAATCTTAAGGAAATATAATAAGCGTTATAGCTCTACGTATATGATAGTCTTACATATTTTATACTAGTAATAACTCGCGCGCCTATTATCTTATATAATATATATATATAATATTATATATGTATATATATAGTATCGTTTTATATATATATAGTTATTATATTAATGTTATGTCTCGTTTCTACCTTTACAGGACACACTGTAATGTATAGGTCTCAGTGATATACTATGCTCACTAGAAATCGTGACGACTCACAAATGTTTTTCTTGCCGCAAAAATCCTTTGCTTGTTCGCTTACTATGTTAGATATTCATATAAAAGTTAAACCAAGCTTATAATACCGCGTAAGAGACTGTGGATCCTCATTTAATTTTATTTTATAACATTTTACTTAAAAACTCAAATAATATAGTAATTCAATTATATAATAAATATTTTAATTATTAAATGAATATTAACATAAGGGAATGGAATATTATTTGTAGATTGTGTATTTCGCAGGTTAGTCGTTGCATCGCGATATATATATATCTCTGTAATATTAATCTATGCTCGCTTATATATCGTACTTACTTCGCTTAGTAATATCTCTCTCTCTCAGTATTATATCCTATATTTATCTCGTAGTTATCGCCTAGATAATAGTTTTTCTAGCAACGCACGTTATATCGTAGTGACCCACATATGATACTATTTAATATATATAATATATATTATATCTAATACATTTAAAATATATATTATTATACTACATATTATATATTAATAGTATAAAATATTTTTTCAATCTATAGTCTCTTATATTATATATAATATATTATTTAATATATTTTATATATTTATATATTCACACCACCTTACTTCTACTCCCCTTTTAAATATGAAATCCCTATGCACTCGTGCATATATTACACTCTAACCTACTACTATATTATATAGTAGGTACTATGTATTATTCTTCATTTACTATTATTATATATTATATATATTTAATATAATATGATATATATATTAATATATATTATAATTATATATTAATACATTTATATTATAGTTATATATATATTAATATAATAGATATACATACTATAAACTACTTATACTAATTTTATATATATATATATTTACCTAAAAAGTTTTTCTATATCTATTTACTAATTATATATTATTGATATTATATATAACCTAATTAATATTATCTTTTACTCTTTTGATATGACGCTCGTGAGAGATAGTAATGGATTATAGATATATTAAAATATAGGTATATATTATATTAATAATTTAATTATATATTATACCGTTTATTATATATATATATATATTATATTAACCTTTTTTAATATAGTATTATATTAATTACTGTATTTATTAATATTAATATATATACCATCAAACCGTGTATATAGGCTTAATTTGACATTTTCACCTATTCTTTTTTTTCATTTTTGTTTTTGATTATTATTATAAGTATTAAGACTATCCTTAAAAATTATTTATAAATTAAAGGATTTTAAATTAATTAGATGTTCTAGATATGATATAATAATATAATATATGGGCATTTTAGTGACTATAAATATTATTTAAAATGTAATTTAAAAAATCATAATAATTCTTAAATAATATTAATATATACATATAAAAATAAGATTATGGTAAATTTTTTTTTTGGGGGGGGCATTTCTTAGTTCATATTAATTACTAATGCAAAAGGTAAATATTTTAATAAATATATTTATTACATTTGAGTTAGTAGTGAAGTTAAGATTGTAGAATGTGTCATTTAGCTCGCTGTGTATGTTATTTCTCATAATTATACTAGCTTAGTTATATAAGATATAAAGTGTGATAGATATAATATAAGAATAGTATTATAATAATTAGCTAGTGTTATTTTTATTGCCAGATTAGTAATGCTGAATTATTTTGTTAAAATCTGGTACACTTAGCAATTTTTAACTACTTTTTAGCTACTACTATGAATCAGTCAATGTTTTATATGGGTTCTCACGATGCCTCCGAGTCGATCTCCTCTGGATTACGAGTCAATGGCCACCCCAGTCAAGAGGTGGGAGGGGAAGTGAAATGGAAATTGAAATAAATGCCACCGGGTTGCGTGAGAGTGGTTAACTTCTATTAATGAAATGTGCTCCTAATTCAACTATGTAACATTTTATCTTTGGAACAAATGGTCAACCAGCTCTAATACATCATAAGAGTTCATGTAGTGTTTTCAATACGAATTATCTTTTATATATATATATATATATATCGTACACAGGCCTTATAGATCGAAATTAAAATTCCGTAAAAAACATTTTTTCGGAAATTCAAATAACATAATCTAATTTAAAATGTGATATTTTTAAAATAAAAATTTTTTTTTTTGCAGTTCACTGCACCTGTTAGTTCTGCTTACAACTTTTAAATTTAAAAATTTTTTTTTTTTGTAAAAACTTTTTAGTTTTTTTGTAAAACACTAATGAAAAGATAAAAATTCTGAAAAACTGACTACAGACACAGAAAATCTCGGTTGATGGTTTAATATTATATTATATATATATATATATTATATCTACTATATATGTATTCATAAATGTTTATATAGCTACAATAAACTCTCATATATCTTCATATGTATAATATTATATATATATATATATACTCTCTATACATTATATATATAATATATTATATATTATAAATTATAATATATAATATATTAATATATATATATACTAGTACTATATTTAGATAATTTGTAGAGAATAATTATTATATTATAGTTATATATAATTATATATTTATATTTATATATATATATATTATAGTAATTTATATTATTATATACGGTTATATATATATAGATATTTATAATATATATATTACATATATATATAGTTATATATGTACTATCTATATTTATACTACATATTTATCATTAATAACGTATATAACCTAATAACGATAATAATATATTAATAGTACTATACTTCAACTATCTGATGAGCTTGGCAGGTAACATAGTTCTCCTTACATCTGAAACCCCCAATTCACGTTCATATCTAAAATGCTGACATTTTCGTTTTGACTCAACAAATAGGCTATGACTTTTTTTAAGAATGATATTTTACTCGTGAGAAAATTTTGGAATTTCTCAT
This sequence comes from Trachelipus rathkii, assembly GCA_015478945.1. Classification (NCBI taxonomy): domain Eukaryota; kingdom Metazoa; phylum Arthropoda; class Malacostraca; order Isopoda; family Trachelipodidae; genus Trachelipus; species Trachelipus rathkii. The sequence goes on along the minus strand of JABUQX010036233.1, from coordinate 69,190 downwards.
TCGTGTGTTGATGTCCCCCTTGATGCCGCCTGTAAATGTGCCATTTCTACCGATTGTAACAAGAAAATTGCATTGCTTCGGCTATGTCACAAAATTATACAGGAGAATTGCATTGCCTCTTCTGTATCAGAAAATTATAAAGGAGAATTGCATTGTTTCTGCTATGTCACAAAATTATATAGGAGAATTGCATTGTTTCTGCTATGTCACAAAATTATATAGGAGAATTGCATTGCTTCTGCTATGTCACAAAATTATATAAGAAAATTGCATTGCTTCTGCTATATCAGAAAATTATAAAGGAGAATTCCATTGCCTCTACTATGTCACAAAATTATATAGGAGAATTGCATTGCTTTTGATAAGTCACAAAATTACGTAGGAGAATTGCATTGCTTTTGCTATGTCACATAATTATATAGGATAATTGCATTGTTTCTGCTACGTCACAAAATTATATAGGATAATTGCATTGTTTCTGCTCGCAACTAATTATTCTGCTAGCAGAGAAAATAAATATCTGTTTTTTTTCAGCAGAATAAATTTTTTTTTTTTTTTTGCTTTTTTGTTTAATTGCTTATTTTCTGTTTCCTTACTTGTTTGCTTTGGTCTGTCTGTTTTACATTTGTTTGTTAGTTTGTCTGTTGCTTTGCTTGTTCAATTGATAGATTGTTTCCTTGTTTATTTGTTTGAGTGTGGAAGATTTCTACATTCTATATAGAATATAATTAATAGTTTTAGTTTGTTTTGTTTCTTTATGTGTTTTTGCTTTTTGTTTGTGTATTTCGAGCTAACTCCTACTTTTTCTATGTTTTTGTATGTGTGTAAGTGCATGTGTGTATGTGTGTATGTGTGTATGAAGGAAATGACCATTCTTGGTTTGTGTTTAAGGTTGTGTTTATGATGATGGGGGGAACGTGGTGGATCCAAAGTGGAAAATTGAAAACTTGAACCAGAGCCACATTTTAATTTCTGTATTATTATTATTATTATTATTATTATTATTATTATTATGTATGTATGTATGTATGTATTATTATTATTATTATTATTGTGTGTATTATTATTATTATTATTATTATTATTAATATTATTATCATTATTATTATTATTATTATTATTATTATTATTATTATTATTATTATTATTATTATTATTATTATTATTATTATTATTATTATTATTATTATTATTAGTAGTAGTAGTAGTAGTAGTAGTGAGCTGTTTTAAACGAGTTTAATGAAATTAGTATTTAGTAATAGTAGTAATAATTTTCAACGACATTAATATATATATATATATATATATATATATATATATATAGCTGTATATACATATATATATATATATATATATATATATATATATATATATATATATATATAAAGTGGTAATCCAAGGAAAGAAAGTTGTTTAAAGTTTGCCAAATCCAATTGGCAATAGAAGAGAAATGAGGGCGAAAGAATCCATCTATGACAAATCTGGAAGGATTTCAGAGCTAAGACTCTAGTTGGTGTTTTCACGCTATCGAATGCAACACAAAATGGCTTTAGAACAAAAAAAAAGGAAAAAACAAATTCAATTCCATGTTATATATATATATATATATATATATATATATATATATATATATATATATATATATATATATATATATATATATATATATATATATATATATATATATATATATATATATATATATATAGGTATATATATATATATATATATATATATATATATATATATATATATATATATATATATATATATATATATATATATATATATATATATATATATATATATATATATATATAATCACCACCGCTGACGGGAAGGGCTCTAATCAAGGAGGGTGTGTATTCAATTATTATTATTATTATTATTATTATTATTATTATTATTATTATTATTATTATTATTATTATTGTTATTGTTATTGTTATTGTTATTAATTATTATTATTATTATTATTATTATTATTATTATTATTATTATTATTATTATTATTATTATTATTATTATTATTATTATTATTATTATTATTATTATTATTATTATTATTATTATTATTATTATTATTATTATTATTATTATTAGCCATCCTCATGTCACATAAAAGAACTGGAAAACTGTTATTAAATCCTTACCAACTCGTACACGAAAGAAATCCATCAACACAATATATATATATATATATATATATATATATATATATATATATATATATATATATATATATATATATATATATATATATATATATATATATATATATATATATAGTACAGAACCTACCACAGTTCACATCACAAGTAAGCGGCCATTATAGGTTATGAAAACTAGCTCTATGTATGGGTTCTGGCTTAATGTTTTAATACATATCTAAGAGGAATATTTAAATATCATATTGAATATTTAGCCATTTTATAAATATATGTCTCTTCCATTTATATTTCAAAAAAAAAAAGATAAAATTTATATGTCAAAAAGGTAGATAAGTCCCCCAAAAAATACAATTATGTATCATATAGAATATTTAGTTCTTGTAGGTTAGAAAAAATTAAGTTACTGTTGAAGTGGGACTATTTAGACAAGATCTGGGACAACCTTTTTGAAGGAGTTATGGACCATAGTGTAGGAAAATGACGACTGCGAATAGGGTCTAGTTGAGGACAATTAATGAAGATATAGTGAAAACAGATTGTGGGGTGTGGGGTGACAAAATTTGCAGGTAGAGGGAGGATCCCGTAACGTATAAGGTTGTGAATGATGTTGGTCTGGTCAAAGCGGAGGAGTGAAAGAATTATCTCGTGCCAAAGATTTTGTCGGTGAGAGAAATACCACCCATTAATGCTCAGTTTTATATTTCTAAGTTTCGCCCCTCGCTGATCACTTGCCCAACACTCTTGCCAGTAAGACAGGAATCCTGGTCGGAGAGGAGGAAAATAATTTAATCAGTTGATGGTAGGTGACCTTATCGTATGACATCCTGGAGATACCTAGAACAACTACAGAAAGAGGAGGAGGCCATTCTGCCAGTCACCGCTACGTGAGAGGAGATCCAAAATATTTGAAAATTTAATTCTGCTCAGAATTTGATGGAACTAACATCATATGAAAGAACTCACCCAATCATTACCAAAGCAGCAATAAAATTTAGAGAGAGAGAGAGAGAGAGAGAGAGAGAGAGAGAGAGAGAGAGAGAGAGAGAGAGAGAGAGAGAGAGAGAGAGAGAGAGAGAGAGAGAGACCATTTTTTTTAAAATCAATGCAGTAGATAAAAGGGTTATCCCCATTTCCAACTTTTAATAAAAAATTACTTAGTCTAAAAAAATTTTTTTTCCTCCAGATCATGATGAAACCTATACTAAAATGACAGATCTCTTCCAACCATAAAAATTATAATATATTATTATAATATAATATATTATAATATATTGAATAAGAAATAGTCGAAATAATGCAAATAGTTCTAAAATAAAAACTGGAAAAAAAATTTTGGGAAGAAAAAAAAAATTAGAAAAAAATGATTTCAAAAACTTTTTTTTGTTTTGTTTTTGTTTTTGGGGGGAGGGGGAGCAGTAAATAAATCAGTACTAAATAAATTTAATACTGAATATGATAACCGAATGTTGAAGTGTCAATAAGATCAAACAGTCGCAAATAATAAATACATCGATCAAGAAAGTAAATTTACAGCTGTTACAGCTGATTTTCACAGCAGTTATGAACAAAATTAGGAACAAAACTGCAAATAAAGAATTTAATTATCAATTGAATAGCTGAACTTTATGCAAAGTTAAATGGATATATATCAAAGTAAGAACTATGAAAATAAATCATAATAATACTCAGTTTTATCCAATAGCTCTACCTAAAGTAAAACACGTCTTAACGTATACAACACATGAAGAGCAGTCACTCTTCACCCTGTGGATATAAAGTATTAATTGACATGCTATGATATAGCTATTTTGAAGTTGTCATGATATTAACAGGACTAGTTATAATGCTTGCAATAACAAAGTCCTAAACAAATGGACTCACGCAGACATTATACTACTGTAAATAAAAGGAATTAGGCTAGAACCAATAAACGATAGATCAATTAGTTTATTTCCAGTTTTACACAAACTCTTTATAAAAATAATAAATAATATAGAATAACTCAATCACTTGAAGAATTTAAATGTAAAGATGTAATGGGTATGAGAAACCCCTATGCATGTTTTTTTAGGTGTAGACTGTAGACTATGAAAATCAATTAGATTCAGTGAGCAGTAACTTTGATAAAATACTCTGAAAATAGCCAGGATATCGTGAAATCGTATTCAGATACTTTAAATACATATTTAAAAAGATATACAAACATTTAAATTATTTGATGAGAGTTCTAAAAGTCCAAATCAAAAGAGGAGTTAAACACGGAGAAAAAATTTAACCCAAAAATTATTTACCGCATAACTAGAGAAATATTCAGGATATTAAATTGATAAGATAAAGGAATATACATGAATGGAAGGTGTCCAAATAATTAAAAAATTTCTGATGATGTAGTACTGCTTACATTAGATTCTAAGGAACTACAAAAAAAATGATAGTATAGCTAGACAGATTAAGCAGAATAGTTGACTGAAATTGCGTTGCGGTCCTGTGAAAGCTCTAGGTGGATTTCTGACTACGATCGAGCTATCACTAGTATGTATAAAGGGGATTTACAGGCTGGCTTTTTTTACTGCTTGTCATTTTCTTCTACTTCTATTTCTGCTTCATGTAAAGAGAAATAATGATTTTGAACAGTGGTATTACCTGCATATACATAAATATATATATACTATATATTTTTATTTTTTATATTAATAAGTGGTACCGATTCATACTCCTCTTAAGAGGAAGGTGGCCAGTCACTCATATCACTAGCTACCCCTGAATTGTATTATATTATTTATACTATTATATTATATTATTAATATTATAATATATGAATATATTTATATATATTTATATATATTATATTATTATTATTATAATATATATTATATATATTAATTAATATTACAAAGGATATGTTGTTATACTATTGGATTTAGTAAATATTAATATTATAATTGATTAATCTTATAAACCACAATTTTTATAAATTTACGGTAAATATATATACCTTATATTATATTATATATATTATATATAAACTATAGTAAAAGTTTATAAGTATTTAATAGTTGGGACATTATACTCCTTATATATTATATATACTATATAATTCTATAGTGCCAATCACTCTCATGTGCGATACGCCATCAGGAGAGTGTGTATGATATTGTTGTAAAGGTGAACGGTTGTGCCGACTTCCCCTTATAGATGGCAGGTTATGAGTGTAATATCTTCGGCTACAACATTATTGAAGTAAGTATAGATATTAAACTAGTTAATTTCAGTATGATAATATTTAAAATAACAAATCCTTCATCCACATCATGAATATATATAATGTCCAACGTCATATATCATAACTACTATATCATACTAGGTAGTACTATCAAGTATTTTTCTGAATCATCATTTAAATTCTAGAAACAGTATTTATTATATATATATTTAAAATAATCGTTCTATCCTTGAGCTAAATAACAATCTCATAAAATATAATGTCATCACTATATATATCATATGAATTCCTCATTTTGGAATTAAAAATATAAATAGAATAATATAATATAATTTATATTAATGAAGGTATTTTTTATTTTATTTAACTTATATGTATTATATAAATATGTAAAAATTGACTATAAGATTTATAATTATTTATTTTACTATAGTTGATATATTTACATATTCAGAGATAATGTTAGGCTTAAACTGGCTCACAATACAGCTATATATCTTGTTATTCCGACAGTAATTATGTGGCTAATTAATCATTATGTTAGTATTACCTATAACTTGTGTTACTGAATTCATACCAGTTACGTATCAAACTGGTGTATAGTAGGGTAGGTGAGGGGTATAGGGAGCGGTATATACCACCTAATTATTATTATTTAAATATTTACGTTATATGTTAATTTATATGACATTTTTTATATATACTTATGGTTTAATAATAATTTATAAAATATTAATATATAAAAGTTATATATATTAAGTGAAAATTAAAAAATAAAAATTGATAAAATTTACTAATATTAGCTAATGGATATGATATTCATAAATAAATAATATAGTGATTGAAATTTTTAGAGCGGTAGACATGGGATGTTGACGTGCCACACGCATAAAATTCTTGTTTGGTTCTTATGCTTGTAGCTTTTCACTCTTCTCTATAATTCTTGAATTTTAACATTCAGTATTTATAATGTATTATAAGTAAATTAAAATAATGAAATTTGAATTTATACGTAAAAGTATGAAGAACTTTAAACATTGATGAAGAGTTGAATATGTCATAGCTATACAAATTGATGTGTCTTCGAATTTCATACCCCTCAAACGGTACTAGCTCGTCTCTCGATAGGAGCTTTTTATCTGAAACTTTCATCTTATCTCAAACTTTTTATTTATCTAGAATTACCTATATTATTTTTCTTGTGTTGCTTTTATTACCTACCTACCATGGCTCTTGATTCTCAGGAATGCATAACATAAAATTTGATACAATAAGTCGCTAATTAGGGGAAGTCGTGCGAGACGATACTTATTCACCTTAAACGATGGTCCAAGTCACCCGTCCTGTCGCTCTTATATTAATTTTTTCTTTTTATTTGTATTCACTATAGTGATTATACTTCTATATTCTCAAAAATATTTAATCTTTTCTTTTTATTTCTTTATTCAATACGTCTCATTTCTCTCCTACCAGCTTCTCTCTCTCTTCTCACTTCTATCAGCTGTCTCGGGCTGGCACTCCTACTCCCTCTGGATGCTACGCTGACCACTTTCATGGCTTATAACTTGGATCTCCCGATCTCCTCTCCGTAATGCACTTTTTTGGAAATTTCTTTTTTTTTGATAATCCGGCCTCCTTTTACTGTCGCTCGTCCTATCGTCACACACTACAAAATCAATAAACTCCATTAATGAATTCTCATTAATAATACTTTTCATTATACATCTTCTGAAATATACGCCGCGTCAGCCTTGACTTGTGGACGGTCGAGTCGAAGCGGCTCATCCACTTCGGTAGGCTCTTGCTGCTGATCTCGTGCTTCCATTCGTCTCTACATCTTCTGTGCCTTTCTACGTACTTAATTTCATTTTCTCTATATTCTCTCTAATTCTTTCTTTCTACTTAATCATATACTATACTCACTCTTCTATCTCTATTAAAATTCGATTCAATTACAGTAATATTAAATGTCAATACATGATAAATCAAAATACGAATATAACGTTTCGAGGGTTGTCGAACTCACCCCTCCCCGCCCCAAAAATTTGACACTTCTTTTGAAAGATGAATATTTTTTTTAGTTAAAATTTCATTTTTTTATCATAAAAATTTTCGCCCGAGTATACAGTAATTTTATCCGGCGGGGATTTTTCTTGTACGTGATGCAAAGCTGACATTTAAAAAGGCGTTAAAATACGAAAACAACTGGTGGGTCCTCGCGCCATCCCCCTCATCGGCGGTGGTTGAACGGTACCAAGTTAGCGCCCCGTTTTTTTTGCCACTTATACTGAATGATTGGAATCAAAATTTACTTTTACTTAGTTTAAAGCTAATATACTCGTGTGTATACACTGAAAACATAATTAAAATCGATCCACAATTTTTCATTTTAGTACGAAAGTAAAAAACTCACGATTTTTTCAAAAGTGAATTGTTCTATTTGAAGGGAAATCTTTGCTACCCTAATTTCTAACATTTTTTTTTAAAAATCTAAAATTCTCTCTCATTAAACGATATCGTTTCTATGTCAGTACTAGCGTGGCTATACATGACTGCGAAAAATTTTTTTTTTTTTTTTTATTATTTTTTATGTTTTATTAGGTGGACGAATCACCCTCTCTCTAAAAGGCGGGCTCGGTCACCTTCCTCCTCTACTCTCCGCCCGACGCTAATCCAATCATTAAATAATCGTAAAAAAAAAAATATTGATTATCAAAATATTATGACATGATATATCCAAATCAGAACAATTACATGATATACTATCTCAATACAAAATGTTAAGAATTAAATGGTAAAAATCTTTCTGAGCTTATTTTTGAATTTTTCGTTCTTGGAAATATAAACATAAAAGGTAGGCAAATCTGTATAAAAAAAAATAATATATATAGCTATTTTATAAAAAACAAAATTAAATTGATTGTACCATTTAACATTTAGGATGTTTGTAGTTTTAATTTAGTCTTCATCTAATTTGGAGTAGTGAATTCTCCGATTTTTCCAAAATTTCAAATTTTTTGATACCCTTTTTGTTACATTAATAATGTTTATCTTCCATATGTATCTTGTTATTATATTCTACATACATCCACAATTACCAAAATAAGTCTTGAATAGACTTACTATCTAACTAGACTAAATAGGTTAACAAGATTTTCAGAGAATATGAATTTTTATTACAAGCATAGCCTACTATTAACATGGGACAAAACGTTAAAACTTATACATTATATAGTTTAGAGTTTCATGCAAATATACTCATATTGTGCAGGTTGCACAAGCATAACAGTATATAGTTTAGGGTTTCATGACAGTTTACTTACACTGAGCTGGCGGCATACAAATATAGGTTCTAAAGAAGTGACTGTGTTTGGCTCTTTCCTTTGCAAAATTAGCTAACGGTTTTCCCATTTGTTTTACAACTATACCAACTAATTTTGCGATTGGAAAAGCTGGCATTATTAATTTTTAAATTCTTACTTTTTCGTTCTATTATTAACTTCTAAACTTTTTTACTCTCGATGATCTATCTATCTTCATCCACTCTCTTGGGAGAGGCTATGCTATGCCAAATAATCGATCAAATGTGTATTAAAGATGTGTACGACATAATTGGATGACGTGATTTTATAGTCTAAAAAAAATTACTTCTAAAAATTTATAACAGAACAATATAATAATACGTTTTTAAGTAATGATAATTAACGAATTTTAAAGAAAACGTTTCCAACTTATAAACAAAAGGAATTTAAATTTTTCGCCCATAACAAAAACTGCGGTGGCACAAAAAAAACTTATTACTTGAGCCCAGTCTTATGCTTGAAGAGATTTCAAACTGTCATGTACTACCCGTGTTGGATTAAACCAGCATTTCCAAAAATTCCGATTTAGTAGCTTTTTGGTTTTTATATTTCACAAATACAGTTTTCAGACCAAATTATTTTAACTAAATTTATTCGTTTCAATAGGTTTTCAAAATATTTTTTAAAAGACGTTGTAACTTGTAACTATTAATAATAATAATAATAATAATAATAATAATAATAATAATAATAATAATAATAATAATAATAATAATAATAAATAATAATAATTAATTAATAATAATAATAATAATAAATAATACTCTTTTCAGTTTTTTTAAACAATTTTATTTTAGTCAATTTATGCGAGTAGTTGTTTACACGCAAACCGCTCGCACGACAGTCGCATGGAGCGAGCGCTTCAGCAAGCTGTCTGCAATGCATCCACGCCAGCCTGCCGTGCATCCACCCTATGGTATTGTATTAGATTTTATTAAACTCAATAAATATCTAATGAAAAATTAAAATAACTACAAGATAAAATAATTTTGAAAAGAAAAAAAAATAAATAAAGATTAAGATATATTATATATATAGTATATATTATATATATATATACTATATATATATATATAATATATATAGTTTATATATATATAATTATATTTAGTATATATATTATATATAAATTTTTATATTTATATACTATATAATATATATATATATCATATATATAATATATACATGGGCGTCGTCAGGGGGGGCAGCTGCCCCCCCTAGAAATGTTTACTCTTTATAGAGTCTACCTGCGAATTTTTTTTGATCCAACGTCCCGTTCCGGGTTCATATTTTGCATATTATACGATATATATATAATATATATATATATTGTATAAGAGTTAAACGTTATTTTTTACAAATGACTCTTGTAGGATTCGAGGTTTGGCAGTGAGAGATCGGGCCACACAAGGATGTTTGAGAAAAACTAGGGATCGCTAGCAAGCATCAAGTATGATGATAATCCTCGTTACACAAACTCGATTTTATTATTTTAATCAAATATAATAGCCAAACCTTATCTAAAACACATAATATAAGAGAATATAAAAATAACAATAAAACTTAACAATCAAAATAAATAAATACATAATTATGAAGACATGAACATCAAATGTATGAAAAAATATATGAAACACTGGTATACACAATAAGAAACTAAAAAAGTTCCCGTAATTTAAGTTTTCTTAGAGGGGGAAATTTAAGGGTAACACATGTTATAATTGAAATAAAAAATTAATAACTAAATCTTTGAATACGAAAGAAAATATACACTTCGTACAATCTTATTAGCATGCATTCTGATAAAGGATAACTTTGACAAAAATTATTATAAAAAATTGGAACACCCGAAAATGAGCACTATAATAACAATATTTCAAACGCGTAACTGTAAACGATACAATAAAAGCAAAAAATATTGTTAATATCTCATAGACGGTAATAGTTCACGTGTTAATAAGGAATAAATGTGAATAAATGAAAACGAGTCGAATCAAGTAACAAAAATAACAGTCTTCTGTAAATTCACTGAACACAAACGGAAGGATTGATTAACACTCAAGAACCTTGGCTTGCACTTCAAAATAAACCTTTTTGCACAAAAATCATCAGAGCTTTCAAAATAGCGTTGTAAGGATCAAAAATGGCGAAAACAAGCAGGATGAGAGAGACGATCGTGGCGACACCTAGCGATGCGCGGGAAACTTACAAGCGGAAGCGAGAGAGAGAGAGCAGAAGGAGAGAGAGATGAGAGAGAGAGAGAGAGAGAGAGAGAGAGAGAGAGAGAGAGAGAGAGAGAGAGAGAGAGAGAGAGAGAGAGAGAGAGAGAGTTATTGAATAAAATATAAAATAAGAAGACTACATTTACCCCCCCTTTAGGGACGGAGTCCCTAGAAGAGGAGAGTAGGATGTAGGAGGCGTGGATGAACGGGAAGAATGAACGCAAAAGGAGGGGTCATGTCAGTTGAAAACGTAGGTTCAAAAACTCGGAAGCCAGATCCCAACAACGGACATACTCTCGACCTTTGGTCCAAGCTGTAATATCGACGACAAAAAAATGTATGACTTAATTGCTAAAAATGAAGTTCGGCGAGCGGAGCCGAAAGTGAAGTGGCAGTCGGAACTGTAGACGAAATAACAACCGGAGTTGAAGGATGATGAGCCGGAGCAAAAGGGATGGGAAAGCCGGAGCCGGAGGGGAAAATGAAAGGACGAAGTGGAAGAGGAAAGAAGAGGCATAGTTGAAGAAAAGAGAAAAGTCTGAAAAAGGGTAATCACCATAAGAAGATACAGCGCTAAAAGACACCATGTCTTGCGACTTCAAGACATGGCAAGAGAGTTTAACTGAAAAGTACAAGGTTTCAAACAATTCCTAGTCTGGGCGCCCCCCCCACTTCTGGTGGTTCAAACAAATACCCTGTTGATCGTGGGTAGGAGTGGAAGGGGGCTGAGAAGCTGCTTGACCAGGAGGGTGGTAAGGTATAGCAACAGGTTGACGATGTGGAGTAGGAGAGCGGTGAAAGGAACGGCGGCGCTGGTTGGGAGAGCGAGGGTAATGAGGATAGGAAGGAGAAGAATGAAGAGGAAAAGATTGAGGAGGAGGAGAAGCATAGTGAGAGTAAGAAGGAGGAGGATAAGATTGAAAATGAGTAGGACGTGATTCAAGGGTTCGAATCCTTGTCACCAAATCGTAAATAGTATTTTCTAGAGTATTAATACGCGCTTCAAGAGCGGCAACATGAGACTGAGAAGAGCTGATTACATTTATTTGTCCTTGCGCTTGCGGAATACCGAGGGGTTGCTGACCCTGACCTAGCGACAAGGAGGAGATAAATGAGGCGTTAGGTGGTGGAGTCTGAGCCATTAAGGGTTTCGCCTTTACTATACGATCGGCATGGGCCGCAAGCTCATGCAGAGAAATGTTTGGGTCAACGCTAGCGAGTTGAAATTGCAATTCAGTGGGCAATTTTTGTAAGAATAATTGACGGAAAATTTGTATACATGGACCAACTGGGGGACCATCTAAAAGACCCAACATATCGTACATCAAAATGGAAGGTAGCCGATCTCCAAGGCTCTCGTTTTGTAAAAGCATCCTAATCTTCTCACTATCTGTTACACCTAATCTATTTATAAGTTCTTTTTTTTAGAAATGAATAAGGTTGATTATTGGAATGTAATTGCGGTAAAATGTCACGCAATCGTTGCAATACTTTTACTGGTAAAATATTTAAAAGCGCTTTAAAGCGATCACTTTCATTTGTGGACTCGAGTTGTAACTCCAACAAAGCAAATGTAAGCTCTAAATCTTTTTCTATAAACTTACCATTGTAGCTAGTGGTTTGAGTCCGTTCAGGAGTTGAAGTGTCAATATTATTTTGGGCGATATCACCTTCTACAGGTGGCATTGTGACAAAAATATATCAAATATTGTAAAAGTAGACAAAATATTATAAAGAAAACGACAGGGGAGCACTGCCGCAAATCTGCCTAAGCTAGCTAAACTAAATCTAAAATAACTTAAAATTAGAAAGGAACTTAAGTCTAAAATATAAAAACTGGGGCATGAAAAACCCGAAAAAAAAAAAATAAAAAAAATAATTACAATGTTGGGGAAGGCCTGTTATTTTTTTGGCAGACCCCGAAAATAATGAATAATGTTGAAATGAGGCCTGAACAATAGACCAAAAAATGCATAAAAATATTATATATAGACGTAAAAATATTGGTAAAACTATACGTAAAATTTGTTAAAAAAAAATATATATATATCCGGAGAATTGCGTTCGGTGAAAAACACGTCTTGGAGGGCTTCGTGTAGGCCAGGAGCTTGAAAAGTATCAGAAGGCAGTTCTTTCACGGAGGGGACACCAATTGTAGGATTCGAGGTTTGGCAGGAGATCGGCCACAAGGATGTTTGAAGAAAAACTAGGAATCGCTACAAGCATCAAGTATCAGTATCAGTATGAAGGTTGATAAAGACTAGGAATTATCATCAGCAAAGCAATAGCAATAGCGTAGTAGCAAACCTATATTTAAACAAATATATAATATATAATAAACATAACAATAATTTTAACAATAAAATAAATAATACATAATACAAAATACATGAAATCAAATGTATGAAAAATATATGAAACACTGAACAATCAAGAAAAAATAAAAATAGTTTCCCCGTAATTTAAGTTTTCTTTTTATATTTGGGTAACAATTATAATTGAAATAAAAAAATTAATACTACTAATTGAATACGTAAAGAAAAACTTACCACTTGTAAATTATTAGCATGCAATTTGATTAAAGGATAATTTGACAAATATTATGATAAAAAATTACGATGGAACACGAAAATGGCATAATAATAAACAATATTTCACACGCGTAACTGTAAAACGTACATAAAGCAAAATATTGCTACAACAACGATACCTAGTACGTTTACAATAGGAAATATGTGAAAATAAATTCCAAACGAGCAGGAAATCGAGTAACCGATAACAGATTTTGCTAATCAACTAACACAACGGAGGTTGAATTAACAACATCAGAATTGGTTCATTCAAATAAAACCTTTTTGCACAAAATCATCAGAGCTTTCAAAATAGCGTTGTAAGGATCAAAAATGGCGAAAACAAGCAGGATGAGAGAGACGATCGTGGCGACACCTAGCGATGCGCGGGAAACTTACAAAGCGGAAGAGGAGAGAAGAGAGAGGAGAGAGAGAGAGAGAGAGAGAGTATTGGAGATCAAAGAGAGTTAATAAATTAGAGGAGAGAGTGAGAAAGGGAGAGAGTATTGGAATTAAATAAAATAAGAAGACTACAATATATATATACTTATATAATAATATATATATATATATACTTACTAGTATAATATATATATATATATTATATATATATATATATACATACATACACGTGTTCTATGGCGAAGGCTAGTTGCATTCGTCATTTTCTCACATTTCTCTTGCCGATACCGAGGTCTTCTCACTCATTTTATATGCTCTTTAAATTTGTAGATAAGAACTGTGTTGTTATTCTATGTATTTTTAATGTTGATATGTATATATAAATTCTACATTTTGTGTTCAGTCGGATTCTCAATTCTTTATTAAGTGTTTAAGGTTCAAAGTAGCATTGAAATTATCACTCAACACCGCCTCATGTAAAGTTATAGTTCAATTTCATCAGATTCATTGGTACGTACGTTTTACCTTAAATATTATATTAATTTTTGAGTATTTACTTCCTGAAAAGTAGGGATTTTGCAACACATGATCTTACTCGTTCCTATGAGGTTAGTTTCATTTTTAAAAAACTATTTTCATTACAACACAGAAATTAGGGTTTTCAACATAGTTTGCTATACTTTAATTTTTTCTGTTTAACATCTTTGAATGTTAATAAATTATAGCCTTTTTACCATTATGTGGCAGAGATTCTACAGTAGCTAGAACCATAAGTATATTATATATATATATATATATAATATATATTATATATACTATTATATATATATATATATATATAATATATATATATATATATATATATATATAATATATATATATATATATTATATATTATATATATTATATATATATTATATATATATTGTTTGCAGTAAATTTGAAAAGAAGGACATAAAAATGGAAATGGAACGGTCTGAAACGAAGGAAGTACCACATAAGTCAACTAAGACTACACAAGAGCAATCCTCCTACTTCGTTTCATATTTTCGCTGATAGAAGAACCACACCCAGGCCCAGCACCTCGACGAGTCAAGATAGAGTCCAGATTTCGGAGCTAGCTTTTCAGTAGATGACAGTCACGAAAATGACTTTGGTAGATACGTTGGACATTCATCTTTGATGATTTCGACTGAGAAAAAAGAAACAGTTTTACTGAAAGAGTGTTGGATTCCACCTAAGACCTATATTTTTTGGAAAATTTGCTACCCACTTTAAAGAGGAAATTCCAATTATGAATGGTTGGAGAAATATTCACCTTGGCTGACATACTCAAGGCGCCTAAGGGAGCATTTTTGCAAGTTTTGTATTTTATTTCCACCCAAATTTAAAGTCGGTCAGCCATGGGTCTTAGCGCTCTTAATAACAAGACCTTTGAACTAAATATAAGATGCTTCATTTGGTTTTGTAAGGAGGAACATACAAACACAGAAGTAGCATAAACACTGCTGTTGAAGATGCAAGATTGTTCCATACAGTACATGCCGTTTAGCACATCCAAAATTAACCAGCATGTCTAAAAAAAAAAATATAATAGAAGAAAATAAAAAAATATTTATCGCTCAAATAATTTCATGTGTGAACATTTTAGGTACGCGCACATTTGCTACGCTTCGGTAAACATCAATTATGAGGGAGTGTTGGCAGATTCTGTGCCGCTTCGAATAGATGCCGGAGAAATCAGTCATTGAAAAACCATTTTGAAAATGGGAAGAAAAATTTCACATACCAATCAGTTCAGATTTAGAATGAGATCATTTCTCTATGTGTACTACTATAAAGGAAAGCATCGTTAATAAGGTAAAGGAAGTGTCGCGCGTTAGCTTTACTAGCAGGTGAAACCGCTGATATTTCTGGAAAGAACAATTATCAATAGGGTTGCGCTATTTCGAAAAGAGCCCGATTAAGTCAAAGAGGATTTTCATGGCTTTAGTTAGATAGAACTGAAAGCGCTGACTCAAAAAACCATTCCGAAAGCATGACGATTTTGTCCGACCGAAAAGAACTGGATCCGAGGAAATTTCCGGAAAAGGAATATATGACCTTTTTTCCAATTTCTGGCAAAGAAGGAGGGGGTCTAAGCAATATTGCGGAAAAAAGTATAAAAAAAAAAGCATTGTGCTTCATTGCTTCACACAAACAAAAATCCACAGTAGTAAATAATTTGACCCCCCCCCCCCCCACGAAAAAAAATACCCCAGAAAATCCGCAATACTGTGGGAACTATAAAGAACATTATTACGTTTTTTCGAGAGTCGGTCTTTGAGAGACAAATTAATGCCAGAACATCCCAGCCTTATTGCCAGACCAGATTGATCTTGAACCAAACACAAGTGCATTCAGAGGGTTTCCCACGAGGTCTTTGTAAAAGGTGACTCAAGCATTAAGAAAATCCCTTTCCATTGAAGGAAATACGGCCACAAGAAAAGGCGCTTTCAGTTACATTCAGCGCATGTAAGTCGTCATTCATCATGGCTATGATATTGATCCCGAAGTACTCTGCGATGTTAGAGCCAGTTATAAATGCTCTCCAATCCAAGACCTCGGATATCGTCAAAACCTCGCAGCAGATTCAACATATTGTGGAAATGGTTTGGAGGCCATCGGAAAGAGGAAGAAAAAATCACCGATTAAGTGTTATTAAATGCTAATTCAAATCGCCGAGCAACTTGGACTTTATCTGATTATACCACGGATTTTTGGTACGGCAGCAGCACCGCAGCAAACCATCCAGCAACAAATTCTACGGAGTTCTGGAGAAGATCCTTAATAACTCCGTATCTAGATTATATAACCTCTTCTTTGAATTACTACGGTTTTCACTGAAAATACACCTGCTTATGTATTGACATATCTACATCCATTCCACATTGCTATTCAAAACAATCGATGAGTTAAAATAAAAGACAGCTTTTCATTTATAGTTTTTACCACTTAGAAGCATAGAAAGAAGAAGCTGGAACTTTGGTAAAAATTTACAAGGACAAGAAACTGAGTAGTGAAGAACTAATAGATCTTGTTGTCTCCCAAGTCATTAAAGAAGACTGAATCTTTCTTTCTTCGACGAAAAGGCTTTGATGGTACTACTCTCCCAGCCACGCACCACCAGTACAGTAGAACACTTTTTCAGTACTCTGCGAAAGATCAAGATTTGGCTGCGAAGTACTATGGAAGAAGACGGGTTAAACGGATGTTTATGCATGAGTGACACAGGAAATTTCGTTGATTGACAATTAATGATTATTTATTCCAAACATAGTGATAAATTTGCGATTGAACCAAGGAAACTTACTGTTTTTATTAATATTCAATTTTGCAACTGCCTATATTGGAAATTTTCCATCATGGCATATTGGGATTTGATATCCTATTGTTTTAATAAAAATATTTTTTTTATAAATATTAATCATTTAATTATCCATACAAAACAAATGTTTTTAGTTTTTATGTCTTCCTTTATAATATATATATATATATATATTATATTTATATATATATATATATACTAATATATATTATTATATATAGTATAATATATATATATACTAAAGTAACATTATATCTCTTTTATATATAGTATATTTTTAAAAAAGAACCATCTTCATACTAAATCAAGCTTATAAAGTTTCAAAAATAAAGAGCTTGGAATTAGTATAATGGAGAAAAAAAGAAATAGAGGTGTTACCTAGCAACAAAGGGATTAGTATGCTTTTGATTTACTGATTTACTGCTTTAAGGTATGTATGTTAATAAATATATGAGTTAAAGCACGCAGTAAAACATATTGAGTTAAAGCAGTAAAAGCAGTAAAAAAAAGTATACTAATCCCTTGTTGCTAGGTAACACCTCTACTGATTTACTGAGTGTAGCTGTATTTTAATATTGTAACTTTCTTCACTGTTTATTAATAAAAAATGTTTAAGTATGAAGTGAAAAATGAGATGTCACTGCCCAAATGTGTAATTCTTTAGATATATATTCTATCGGGCTAGAAGTGCTAGAAAAAGGCTAACTCATAGTAGGAAGTAGTCTTAGCAACTATATATTATACCACCAAAATCGAAATCATTTCATACCTTATAAATAGGGGTAGCACCAATATTAGGGTGTTTCTATGATCAGGTTAAGGCTAGAAAAAGATAACTCATACTAGGAAGCATCTAGCAACTTATAATATAAACAATCGATTGCCTCATACCTCTTTATAACCTAGGGGTAAATCAGTACTCGAATTCATCAATGTGAATTTGAGTCATATAGGGCTTCGTCCCGGAACGCTCCTTTGATTGCCGATCCTTTCATTCTCAGGACTCATTTTTTATTTTAAGTAAAAGCGTGTGTGTGTATGTGTTGTGTGTATGTGTGTGGTGTTTGTCATATGTGTGTGTGTGTGAGTGTGTAAGTATATGTATATGTATTTGGTTTTTTTTTGGTTTTGGGTAATGGATGAAGCGATTTTACTCTCTCGCTTCTCTCTCTCTCTCTCTCTCTCTCTCTCCTCTCTCTTCTCTCTTCTCTCTCTCTTTCTCTCTTTGTATATATATACTATATATATATATTATATAATATATATATATTATATATATATATATTATATATATATATATATATATATAATAATTATATATATAAATAATTATATAATATATATATATATATATATATATATATATTATATATATATATATATAATATTATATATATATATATAATATATATATATATATATATATATATATGATATATATAATATATATATATATTAATATATATTATTATATATAGTATATATATATATATATATATATTCTATATATATATATATATATATATATTATTATATATATAAAATGCAAAATCGAGATGCATCTTTTTAAAAATTTTAATATATGTAAATAGCTATTTCCAAAATTTGTTCGCTATGCATACAAACCCTTTAATATGTAAGGACTAAAGCTTATATATTAATGGGCATTCAGAGAGCCCAATCTGTTAAGTTCAATACATTTGCCAGAGTGGTTAGGGGTCGCGTTGCAGTTCGGTTAGTGACTGGTATAGGTCACATTTTTAAATTCCCGCAATTTAATGTTATTCCTTGCGGGTGGGATGATTCGCTTCAGAAGATAGAAGATGAGATTATGCGCAAACGCATGATGCATATACATGTATGCGCAAACGTCTGTGCATATACAATGGCTAAGTAGTATAAAATGACATGTAGTGACCACTCCTCAAAGAGGACCCAAAGGGTTCGGGAGACCTGTGAAACCTTCCAGAAGAGCACAAGAGCATATATATATATATATATATATAAGTGAAACCCTACTCACCGCTACGACCCTCGAGAACAGAAGTGCAAAGTATGTGAAAGGTGGTGATGAGGTATAAACTTCTGAGCTCACGTTCAAAGAGGTCTACCACTAGATGGAAAACAAACACAACTTAATCCTTTAGTGTATAATATATATACTATTATATATAATATATATAGATATATATTATATATATAATATATATATATATTATATATAATATATATATATTAATATATATATTATAATATATATATATTATTATATATATATTAAATATATATATATATATATAGATATATATATATATATATATATATTATATATTATATATACTATATATATTATATATATATATATATATATATTTTATTTATAGAAAACCTATTTCACTAATAAAGTTTCTTGAAAAAAACATTTAGTTTTTGAAAGAACATTTTGTCTTTGTAGAAAAACAGTTGTTTTATTTATCCTAAAGATATAATTCTGTGGGAAATAGAACAAATAGTCGGATGTTGACGACGTAGGCCATATTCCTCTTTGTGGTATGCATTTAAGATTTTATTACTTTAAGGAATGTAAAACAGTTTTATATGCCTTTAAAGCACACCCTACATAGGACGTAGAGTTAATGTATAGAAGTTGTCCCATACCCTCCCCTTTCAAGGGTATGTCTTATACTGGTTATTCTTTATGTATAAGTATATGAAAAAGTTGTTATATTCTAAAATATTTACATGAATTACAATTACTTATTAGTTAATACAATGCCCGTGTACATGGCATAATAAATTCCCTCCTTTACAAACCGTAAATTTCTCTTTATGGTATTTCCAGTATTTGGTATCATATTATTATACTTCAAAATTACTATCGAAGTATGTACAGTTCCTACTCTTCATATCACTGTTGTTATGCATTCGGTAACCAGTTGAGATATTTCACTGTGTAATAACACTGATAATTACCAGGATTTTTAAATAACTAATTGCAGCTTGAAATATCGTTATCAATATTCGTAAATATTTACCTGGATACAGTACACAACAATATTATTTTAACATACTGAATGGACGGTGTCCGAAAAGATCATTCATCCTCTAGGTATGTGTGCCTACCACTTTTAAATTACAAACGCCCCATATTTTCGCGGACCGCGTAGTAATGATTACGCCTTGCGGGATTCATGCGGGCTGTTCCCGCACGGGTTCGCGCGCTGTGCGGGCGCTTCTGCGTTTGCTTCACGTGATCTACTATAATCTAGTGAATTAATTATTTATCTATTCTAGTGAAATAATAATTATTCCTCAATGTAGTAATTATTATAAATGATATACACTTAGCAAAAAGTAAAACACTTTTAATACAAATCAGATGACTTGTGCACCGCTTAACAGCCTAAAACGAACTATTGATTTTAAAATGAGTTTGGGTCTAAAAGATAATTAAACACACCTGGTCAAATACAAGTTTAAAGAACTAAGTTAATTTCATCCAATCACAGTAAGGCTTAGGATAGTGAAAAAAAACATGTTTTTACATACCATTAAAAACCAAAAAGCGATAAAATATTTCTCGCAATCACATGCGCGGTCATGTAGAGATAAGGATTACTCCTTCCACTCACAAGAAAGGTAACATTTCCTTCTTACCCGCTTAAAGGATCTTACCGATTCCATCATTTCAGTTTGAATAATATTTATAAAATACATTGATTTCGTTGTTCTATACTGGAATCTACCTTTGATCTGCGTTATTAGGCTTAAATCGCCTGGGTACAAAAAAGGTCTATCGCCTAAATTAGGCCTAACGTAGTTATTCGCACCACATTTTTACAGAAAGAGGTCAGTTGGAAATATATTTTGACCTGGTATTAGGCCAAATCGCCCCGGGGTACAAAAAGGTTTTATCATTAATTTTAGCCTGAAGTAGTTATTTCAACAAATTTTACAGGAAGAGGTCAGTTTCGTATCTGTAAGGAGTGCGGGTTGTTGTGTTTTCTGCTGTGATTGTCCATGTAATAGATAAATAATTAATACATAATCATAATATAAAGAAAAATCCCGAATTATTTAAAAAAAACTTTGAAATATTTTTAGATAAAACAATGAGCGAATAATATAAATGTAAGTGAATAACTTTAGTTATTTTAAAATAAAAAAACCTAGAATGATTTTAATAAATACATGTTATGCTAGCAGAGAAGAACTTATTTGTTATTTTTATACTTATCACATGGCTAAAGTTGATGTAAGCCAGTAAGTCAATAGAAAAAACGTGGCATAGCTTGATGTAGAGGGCTGCTAGGGGCTTGTCTTACTGATTACTGATTTATTGCTTTAAGTACGTAAAAATATGTTTTTAATAAAATTTCATAAAATTTATAAACAAAAATATTAACAGTTAATAATAATTCTTTGTTCAAAGATAATGATTGATTTATTATAGAAAGTTTTAAGGAAACTTTTTGAAATAATTTTAGTTATAAATGAATGAGTAATATAAATGTACGTATTTAATTTTAAAACATAAAATTTTTAATATTTTACTTTATGTTCATACAAAAGAACTTATATTGATATGTTTATACAGGGTGGGTGTATGGGGGAGTGTAAGTGGTGTGTCGTGTGTGGTGTGTGTGTGTGTGTGTGTGGTGTGTGTGTGTGTGATGTGACAGCCTGTGTGTCGTTGTGGTGTGGATGTAGGTGTAGGTGTATGTCTATGTATGTGTATGTAGCTGTAGGTTATTGTGTGTGTGTTGTGTGTGTGTGTTTTGTGTAGTGTGTGTGTGTGTGTCGCCATGTGTGTGTCGGTGTTAAATGATAATAACAATAGGCATTAAATAATAATAACACTAAGTATAAAAATAAAAAATAATAAAATAAAATAATAATAAAAATAAAAATAAAATAATAAAAATGAAATAAAAAATAATAAAAATAATAATAAAAATAAATAAAAAGTATTAAAACAAAATAAAAAAAACATAATGTTAATAAATATATGAGATAAAGCAGTAAAGCATATGAGTTAAAGAGTAAAACATATGAGTTAAATATATGAGTTTAGTAAAACATATGAGTTAAAAGCAGTAAAGCAGTTAAAACAAAAGCATACTAATCCACTCGTGCTATGTAACACCTCTATTGATTACTGATTTATGCTTTAAGGTAACTGTAATGTTCAATAAATTATGAAGTTAAAAGAGTAAAACCATAATGAGTTTTAAAGCAGTAAAGCAGTAAAAAAAATATATGAGTTAAGCAGTAAAACAAAAGCATTACTAGTCCCTTTTTGCTATGTAACACCTCTATTGATTTACTGATTTTGCTTTAAGGTATGTATTGTTAATAAATATATGAGTTAAAGCAGTAAAACATATGAGTTAAAGCAGTAAAGCAGTAAAACAAAAGCATACTAATCCCTTAGTTGCTAGGTAACACTCTATTGATTTACTGATTTACTGGTTTTGGGTATGTTTAAGGTATATGTTTTTAATAAAAAATGTTAAGTATGAAGTAAACTGAAATGTCACTGCCCAAAATGGTGTAACTCTTTGATATATATCTATCGGGCTAGGACAGTGCTAGAAAAAGGCTACTCATAGTAGGAAGTAGTCTAGCAAACTTATATAATATACACCAATCGATCCATCATACCTTATTAACATAAGGGGTAGGCACCATAATTTAGGCTGTGTTATGATCAGGTTAGGCTAGAAAAAGATAACTCATACTAGGAAGCATCCCTAGAACTATATCAATTATAAACCATCGATTCCTCTACCTTTATAAGCCTATGGGGTGACATCAGTACTCAATTCATCAATTGTGAATGAGTCATTTTATAGGGCTTCGTCCCGAACGCTCCTCTTGATGCCGATCCTTCATCTCAGGACTAAGTTTATTATAAGAAAAAAGGTGTTTGGTGTATGTGTGTGTGTGATGTGTGTGTTTGTATGTGGTGTGTGTGTGAGTATATGTACAGTATATGTATATGTAATGTGCTGTATGGATGATTAGCGCTTTTACTTCTCTCTCTCTCTCTCCTCTCTCCTCTCTCTCTCTCTCTCTCTCTCTCTCTCTCCTTCTCTCTTTGTTATATATAATATATATATATACTATATATATATAATATATATATATATAGTATATATATATATATATTATATATAATATATAATATATATATATATATATATATATATATATATATATATAATAATATATATATAATATATATATATATATCATCAAAATCGAGATGCACTTTTTCTAAAATTTTAATATAGAATAGCTATTTCCAAAATTTGTGCTATGCATAAAACCCTTTATATGTAAGGACTAAATGTTTATATATTAATGGGCATTCAGAGAGCCCAATCTGTTAAGTTCAATACATTTGCCAGAGTGGTTAGGGGTCGAGTTCCAGTTCGGTTAGTGACTGGTATAGGTCACTTTTTTAAATTCCCGCAATTTAATGTTATTCCTTGCGGGTGGGATGATTCGCTTCAGAAGATAGAAGATGAGATGCGCAAACGCATGATGCATATACATGTATGCGCAAACGCATGGTACATATACATGACTAAGTAGTAGTATAAAATGACAAGTTGATGACCACTCCTCAAAGAGGACCCAAAGGGTTCGGGAGACCTGTGAAACCTTCCAGAAGAGCACAAGAGCAGCCATAGAGGATATGGGGGATCAGTGAAACCCTACTCACCGCTACGACCCTCGAGAACAGAAGTGCAAAGTATGTGAAAGGTGGTGATGAGGTATAAACTTCTGAGCTCACGTTCAAAGAGGCCTACCAGAGCTAGATGGAAAAACAAACAAACTTATTATATCGTACTATATATATTATACTATATTATATATATATATATATATATAATTATATATATTATATACATATACAAACATATATATATATATATATATATATATATATATATATATATATTTAAGCCTAATGGATATTATGAAACCAATTGATAAGGCATTGTATTTAGACCTAGCGAGTCTTTGTACTATGATAGATACCTGTTTGTGACGTCATATGAAAAATACATTCGTGGATATTAAAAATACATTCATGATCCTACGTGAAATAAACTGAAATATTTCGGAATAAAAAGGACCATGAAAGTAAATGAGTAATAGAAAAACGAGGATGCGAAACAGCGAAAAAAAACGGTCCGACGTGGTGCAGTGCGGTGCGGCGCGGTGCGGAGCGGTTCGGCCGGCTCGACAGGTCTTGCGGTTAAGCGAAAACGCGTTGGTGAACTCCGAAACCCCCCCCCCCCCCCTTAAGGGGGGGGGGGAGGGAAATCCGCGAAAAAAAATAAATAAATAAAAAAAATATTAAAAAAAAAACACCCATGAAGGTAGCTGAGTATTTAAAAAAATATATATACACCTGACCAGCGATTGTGCTCATTGCTGGTCATGTGGCATCACACCCTGTAGTTTGTGTAACCTTACTACTCTCGACCGTTATACTGCAGGAAATTCATCAAACAGATGGAGGTCCTCAAATCTCTCTCGCCCCCTTCCCCACCCTCAAGAATATGTGTGGTTTCTGCAGCGGCTTTTGCACAGCCGCGAACCTATCAGAACTCTTTAAATTTCTCAATTTTTTTGTCCTTTTTTCTAATTCTTTGCTATCCTTCCCGGCACATGCCTCAGCTCTTCTTCTAAAAGGCAGAGACATAGAGAGTAACCCGAGATCAGGAGCTTGGACGTCCAATCTACAGTAAAACAGTAAGTCGAAACTCTATCCGATGTAGTCAATGTGAGCAGAGGATACATAAACACCGCTCACCCTTCACAACTCTCCCTACTCCACAACATAGCTAGATCTGCCAAGTATGTACACAACCTACAATAATCAACAATCCTACCACCAACAAATCAAAACACAACATAAATATTTTATAAATAAACTTAATGGGATTCACAACAAAAGTAAAGAAATTGAAATTTTCCTGAGAGTCCATAATATACATATAGCAATGATCCAAGAAGCTCACATGCACGAAAATCGCCCAGATCTAAAAATTTACGGATATAACACCATCCATTCACCTCAAACCCTAAAAAATCACTCCCTGATAACTCTCATACAAAACTCACTTCCCTACACTAACACCACATCACACTCCACCAGATTACTAAATGACATTACAAAACTTCAATCTTTCACAATAATGTAAACAAAAACTACACAATCTAATAAAAATATACATTCCTCAACACACTTCCTTAATGACTATAAACCAAATGTTTCTCACTTCTCAAACCTACCCAACTTATTAATGGGAGGTGACTTCAACGTTCACCATCCATCATGGTACAGCGCCCAAGTTGCCAACCCCAGAGGCATTCATATCCTCTCAAACTTTGAAAGCCTAAACATCCTCAATAACCCAAACCACCATACCAGAATCTCACCCCAAACTAATCAATTACACTTCCCCAGACCTAACGTTCTGCTCACCCAATTTACTTTGGTCCACTTTAACCAACTTAAGCTCAACTCCGACCATCTCCCTATCATCATTAAATATCAAAACTCCAATAAAGCACACACCCCTCTCAGAAAAAAAAAATATATACAAATTACAAAAAAGCCGACTGGGAAAAATTCACTAACCACATAAAAAACAACTTGCCCCCTCTGAACATCACCAACACCTCACCCTCAACAAATCCATCCAAAACCTTACTAGCTCAATACAAAAAAGCCGCTAACCTACATATCTCCAAAGGATTCCCTTAAAAAAATGCAATCCAACCTTAATCCCCGAAATAGAAAACCTAATCAAGCAACGCAATCCTTTCAGAAAAACAGCTCAATCACAATAATTTCAAATACACATCAATACACTAAATGCTCAAATCACAAACCTAACGAAAACACACTCGTCTAACACTCTAACAACTTCCAAACTTTTCCCACAAAAAAAAAACTTCAAAACGCAAACAACACTAGGATGTGGAAAACGAGAAACATCCTGAAAAACTCAAACAATTCCCGACCACTCACACACGAATCCATCAAAAATCAAACCTCACAAAACCCTCAAACCTCCAAACAACTTACAAATACCCTAGCCACACACTCGCTAAATAAAGTCACAAATCCCTCACCTACAAAACAGGAAAATTATTAAAGCCCTCAAAAAAACAAAAAACAACCAAGACCAAACAATACAAATAACTATTACAGACACAAAAGACACCAGAAAATCCTTTACTTAAAAACTCTCCAATCACAGGCCTTGACAATATCTCCAACAAACCCCTAAAACACCTAGAGAATATAGCATTAGCACAATTGCTTGTAGCGCCTGGTGTAGTAGCGATTAGCACCAATTGGACACACATATATTTAATAGACGATCCTTCAATCTAAACTTTGCTCCCCACATCAGGGAAAAAACAGTCATAATACCAAAGTTAAAACCCGGAAAAAGAGCCCTCAAACCCCTTCTCGTATCGTACTATATCACTCTTATCAACATTATACAAACTTCTCGAAAACTTATTCTGATCAAAATTACCCCTTCACATCCACCAAACAAAAGTCCCATCACTGATTCCAACCCCATCAATCAACCACAACAGCACTCATTGACATCATTCAACCCATAATAAACGGCCTAAATTCCACACCCACACACAAAACAATACTCTACTCATCGCAATCGACGTCAACAAAGCCTTAGACACAGTCCCAAAACACAACCTAATTCACAAAATATTAAACTCCAACATCCCAACAAATCTTAAAAAATGGATATCTAACTTCCTATCAGGAAGAACAGCACAAACTCAAATCAACAACAATAAATCACGCACTGTAAACATCAATTAATGGAGTACCCTTAAAGGAGCAATCCTATCCCCCACACTTTTCAACCTATTCACTGCCGATCTCCCACAACCACAAACAGACCACACCAACATTACAACCTACGCAGAAGACATCACCACCGCCACTACACATCAGAACTTAAACATTGCAACAAATTTGACACAACAATATATCAACTTAATTCAAACAGGGTTAACCGACAACAAAATGTCCGCCTCACAAACATCATCAATCATCTTTATTCACCACAGACAACACAACGGTGTCGGGAACCTTACACCCCAAAATCCTTCCTTAAGAACATGGTAATCCCACTTAAACCAAAACGCCCAAAATCTTGGGCATGGCCCTCGACACTCATTCTAAACTCACATACACAACAGGCACATTATATACTTCACAGCAAACAAAAAAATAAATATGTTAAGGAATCATACCAATACTAAAATCACCAACAACAAAAAATAACCACCACAATTTATAAGCCAATTTATCCGTCCGAGTCTAAAATTACACCTCTCCCACATGGCACCCGCTAATAACATAAAAATAATAATAAAAAAATTACCAAATTACACAAAACAAGGCACTCAGAATATACAGGGTTTGCCCTTCAACAAACTCCCGCACAACATCTACACGAAGAAAACAAATACTACCCATAGACAAACACTTGGGAAATGATAGGCACAAATTCTTTTCCAAAACACTAGCACTCCAACACCCATGTCTCACAGCACTCATCTGAATCCTTACACGCCACCAGACTTAAACAACTCCTTCCTTCTTCAGCACTACTCTAAAACAAATTCCTAAACAATATCCACCTCCTCAAATAACACATCACACACAAGCTATTCACAAAACTCCTAACTGAAAACTACCTAAGAAACAGACCAACTACCAACATACTAAACAACATTCACCCGAAATAGCTCCAGAATTTCAACTCTCTCTCCAGATCCATGCAATCTTGGCCAAACTAAGATGGCGGCCAGCCACCCAACCTACTCAGTACTGCAAACCAGATTCAATTAACTCTTAAGCAATCAAACACCTGCCCCATTTGTAACCAGTCCCCGGAAACAGTTTTCACTTCCTTCTGACCTGTCGTTTTAACTCTCAACCAGAGCAATCTGGAACATACTCAGCCCTGGTAGATATTGGAGGAAAACCGGCCGAGGTGGCCGGGTACCTTGATGGCCAGTTGTGTCAGCCCTGAAGACAGGTGGCCAGGGGGTGGAGAAGGTAAAGGCTGTATTATTGTAGTGCAATGGAGTCATGAACTGACCTCTATAATAGCACGGCAACACTAATGAAACAAAATGACTAAATTACGCATTGTTAATTTATTAAACTGTGTTCAAAAATTTATTGGAAATTTATATGAGCATGGCAACACTTAATTTTGCCCTTCTAACCGCCATTTATCTTACGCTAAGCACGCGGATTTTCGTCATCTTATTTTTGAATTAATTTATTAGTTAAACAGTATAACAACATCTTTATAAAGAATTTTTTGTACTGTTTTATGCGGTAAGTGCAGTGAACCAAAAATATTTAATATATTATGCAAAATTAAAATAATTAAGTAGGGCCTATTAGGAGGCCCCAGGTATGAAGTGACTATTGTAACAGTTTTATATTATATATTTTACCATCTATTTTTAGCAAGTCTATTCATGGTAGCAAACCTTGGGTTAGACATAAACCAAGGCCAAATTCTTCCTCAGGGGCTTTCTGGTAGGAACCTACGCTCAAAATTTCTTTTTGTAAAATACTTTCAAATCAAGTAGGGCCGATGTAGGTTACCTACTTGTTTATATTAAAATAACTGATATTTATTTATTTTTTTATATATGACTCTTAATTTAACCTATGATCGATTATTTTTTGATATAGCATATTTTTTTTTATTAACCCAGGACGTCAGGGTTTCTGTTACAGGTACATTTCCTACTCAACAAGATGCTCTCTTTACTCGAAGTGGCCCCCTACTACACACGAGGTCGGGTTTTGTCCGCACTCTCTTTATCCAGAAACTACCAGAGATGTGCAGTATTTCCTAGCATCGTTGGATCCAAAACTTACTCTTCAGGGGAGGTTGCAGAGAGAGCCAATGATCTTGTACGCCGTTTCAACTCTAATGCTCCTGCTATCTCGGCTATCGCTGCTCCTGTGTCTGTTTCCTCTTCTCCTGCAGCTCAGGCATTTCCTTTTCCTCCTGCTTCATTGCCTCTCCCGTCTTCTTTGCTTCCTTCTCCCTATACCTTCTCTTCACCCCCTCTGTGGTCTCTCCGGTTCCCTCTTCCGCTGCTACTTCTTCTTCTTATCCGGTGTACCCGCCCCATCCCTCGTACCCCTTGTCCACTCTCACGCCCCTTCTTCTCCCGTTTTGTCGGTATTGAAACCCGTCTTTCGACTTTGAAACTGCGCATGGCAGACGATCAGGCGGAGCGGATGTCCATTTCCGCCATGCTACGGTCTCAAAGGGACTCTCGATCCCGCAACCGCTCTTCTTTTCAGGTCGTCGCTTCTCTGACCGTTTCTCCCATCCAGGCCCAAAGTAATACCAAATGGGTATTGTTCTTTACCACCACCCGGTTGGCCTTTGTAGGCGACATAAGCCTGCAAGCACCATTGCACTTTTTCGGGAAAACCCTTCAGTCAGCGGTCAATAAATGTGTGGATCAGCTGGCTTACCCCTCCGTTGTTCTTCCTCTCCGCCTTCTTCGTCTCAGAATGTCCTGCGCCTTTTCGCGATAGGTCTACAAACCTCTTTTACCTTATCGACACCGGAGCCTCGTATTCTTTGCTACCTCGAGATGCTACCCAGAAGTCCGCTGTTCCTCTTCCTGGTACAGGGCTCTTTACGCTGCAAATGGTAGTACCATCCCCGTCTATGGTGAGCGTTTGTGCACCTTAGACCTTTCTCTCCGCCGTCAATTCCCCTGGGTGTGTTGCTGACGTGACCAACCATTTTGGGAGCTGATTTCCTGTCTCATTTCGACCCCTTATGGCCGATCTAAGAAACAGGAGATTCGGTGACGGTTCTTTTCTTAAACTCTGCAGGTACCGTTAGATTTCTCTATGCTAATCAAAGGCAATCTCTATGCGCTGTGCTCTTTCTTCTAGTACCTCCCCCTTTTTCACCATTCCTGCCAGAGGATTTTTCCGGCCGATGCTTAACCCCTGTTTCTTCGTCCTCTCCTTTCACATTCTGTGCGCCCCATTAAGGACTACGGACTCTCCCAATTTCGGCTCAGTGCTCGGCGTCTGATCTTCATGATAAGTTCAAGGCAGCCAAGCTGAGTTCGAGCCACATGCTCGAACTTCGGTATCGTCCGCCCTTCCAAGAGTTCATGGTCCTCCCCCCTTCACATGGTCCCTTAAAGGTGCTTCTGATTGGAGGGCCTGTGGAATTTAGGGCTCTGAATGGCTTGTACGATTACCAAGACCGCTGACCCGGGTCCACGAACATCCCAGTCCTTCACTCTAATCTGGCTGGTAGAACTGATTTTTTAGCAAACTGGATCTTGTAAGGGCCTACCACCAGATTCCTGTCACTGACGAAGACGGCCATCATCACCCCTTTTGGCCTCTTGAGTACAACCCGCATGCCTTTCGCCTCAGTGCAGCACAAACTTTCCAAGAGGTTCTAATGATAACGTCTAGAGGTCTCACCTTTCAACCTATTCTTACCCGATGACCTTCTCATAGCTTCCTCTTCTGCGCTGCCGAGTAAGAGCAAACCTACGATGCCGTCTTTTGCCCAGGTTGGATGAATTTTTAGCATTCGTCTCAGCCCGGCAAAGTGTGTTTTCGGTGCCTCCTCTCTCTCACCTTTCTCGGACATACTGTCTCCACTGATGGTATCTGTCCTCTTGCAGAGCGTGTGGAGGCTATTCGCACCTTCCCAAGGCCTGGCAATCAAAAGCAGCTTCGTCAGTACCTCGGCATGCTTAACTTCTACCATCGTTTTCTCAAATCGGGCGCTGATGTTCTTCGACCCCTCACCGCTCTCATCCGCCCCAAGCACCGAGGCAGTTCTACAAAAGTGGACTGGTCTGACGAAGCTACTGCTGCTTTTGAAGCTTCCAAAGAAGCACTCGCTTCTGCCACACTCTTAGTCCACCCCCAGGACTCAGCTCCGACCAGAGTTCAGGTAGATGCCTCCGATTTTGCTGTCGGAGGTGTTCTTCAGCAGCACCTGAACGGAGTGTGGTTCCTCTCGCCTTTTTCTATTCGCAGTTGCAACTCCTGAACACGCTACAGCTGCGTTTCGGCAGGAAGTTACTTCGCGAGTATCTCGCCGTCGCGTCATTTCCGCCTACTTTGGAGGGTCGTGAGTTCACTATACTTAGCTGATCACAACCACTTACCTTCGCATATGCGTCTCCAGAAACGAACGTCACTCACCTCAAGAAGTTCGTCACCTTGAGTATGTCTCCCAGTTCACCCTGATGTCAGAAATATTTCAGGTGTCG
>JABUQX010036233.1:20000-32500 GCA_015478945.1 Trachelipus rathkii | reverse complement strand
CTTCCTTTGTTTATATTGTGAAGCTATGATGAACACTCATTAAAGCCAGTTCTGCTAGATTTTCTTCTCATGTAGAATTGAAAAAGATTATTTTCTTTGAGCCTTTTCAGAGTAGTGAAATATTGTTTTGGATTTCACATTTTGAGTGAGGTAAATGCTAAAATCCTTAAAAATCCAAATGTGACTGTACATATCAATTTATTTACAAAATTATCGTACCTGATAAATGTCACTGAATAAGTAACTTTATAAAGATTAGTAAGTATGGATCTCTTTGATTCGCGAACTTGCTCTCTTAACTGGTTTTGAAAAAAATCATCAAGAATATAAATTGTAATTGCCCTATATCTTTCATTTTCATTTTAAATTGATTCTCACAAGAGGCATTAAAATTTTTATTATCAGAAAGCAGAAGTTCTGTTGCAACTTCCAAAATGTTTAAAAATATTTCATAGATTTTTGCTTGAAATTCTTTTAAAACAAACATCGCAATTTCAATATGATTAAGAGGAGTTGCTGTCACTAATTATGGAGAATGCAATGTAATACATAATGAAAGAGTGTTTTGAGAATAAAGTTAAAGAAATAAATAATAAACTTATAGCAAATTTGCTTTTGCTTAAGGACTGAAAAGATCTAAGTTTTTTATAAAAGGTTAATATCTTGATCCATTGAATCTCCTCTTAAGCTTCAACAATGCTTTAAAAATTTCATTAGGTCGTAACAATCCATCGAAATTTTCCACCTACCTTGTGTCGCCTATTCGTGAGAGCTTATCCATTTTGTGTCTGGGAAAATCTTTTCTTTTTTTTTTTCTTTTAAAATAGTAGTCGGCCTTGGCAATCTAAAATAGCATATAGTTGCATTCGATGTGCCATAAAGTTTTTAATGAGTTGTACTTCAAATGAATGTGAACAGTGATGAACATCTAACGCCGCTGGATATTTTCGACAACTTAAACACCTCTAAAACATTTCTTCATTGCTTTTACACCATCATATCGTTGTCCAATCAGAAAGTTAATATTTATATCAAAGTTTGTAGTATTACCTCAGATAGAGATAAGGAAACAAAGAACCAGTTAGAGGCAACATGGACCTATCGAGACTGTCCCAGTCAACTAGAGTAACAAATACATGCCCATGTGACAAACACAACCTACACATCACACCCTAAGGCCTGTCAATTTCCTAACGAAGGTCAACATAATATATACGCCAACTACTACCAAATGTAAAATCTTTAGCTAAGGTTCATGCTAACCACAATACAAGCTTTAATAAGTTTATTGTTACTGGTAGCTACAGCATGCGGTTTACTTTAATAACTAACTAAAAACCCGCCACTTTGGCACGTCAGAATATACTATATGATGCACAAACAATCCATATACCTATCCAATCCTTTCTTTAATGTTGCAAGTGAGTCACACTCAACAAACTCGTGCGGGAAACCATTCAAAAAATTTTAAACACTATTACAGAATGAATCAAGGTTACACGTCTTCCTAAATTTCTTATTGTGTCCCCTAGAAAAACTGTCCGTGGTAAATATTTTATAGACTTGTATCATGTTCCCTATGACTGGGAGAATTTGAAGGGGGCATAATGGCATATGCGGACGATCTGGCATGTTGGAGCGAGAGAGAGGAGGCGATTCGAGAGGTGGTGGAGTTGTTTGCGGAGGAGTTGGAGGAAGCAGGGATGAAGATGAACATACAGAAGACAGAGATATTAACAGTAACCGGAGGAAATGAGGAGGGGATGAGAATGATGGTGAGAGAGGAGGAGGTGAAGGCGGGAAATACCTGCAATTATCTCGGAGGGTGTTTTAACAGATAGGGAGGAAGTGGAGAAGAGGTTACGCGAAGAATGGAAAAGTATGGATTAGTTATGATAGCGGTATACCCCATGATGAAAGATAGAAACATCGGAATAGAGGTTAAAAAAGTGATTTAACAGCATACTGACTCCTACACTGCTGTACGGAGCGGAAACATGGACAACAACGAGAAGAGAGGAGAGTAGAATAAAAGCGGCGGAGATGAGGATATTAAGAACTGTGATTGGAAAGAGTAAGAGAGACAGAATAAGAAATGAAGTTATTAGAGAAGATATTGGTGTGAAGAAGATGACACTGAAGATGAATGTGGGGAGATTGAGATGGTGGGGACATCTGGAGAGGATGGAGCAAGGGAGAATGCCGAAAAGAAGATGGGAATGGACACCAGAGGGCAGAAGACCAAGGGGAAGACCGAAGAAGAGATGGGCGGAATTGAGAGCGCTGAAGAGAAGAGGAATAGTGCAGGAGAGGGACGTCTGGAGAAAGATGCTTGCGTGGCTGACAGGATGAAGAATCCTTCCTGGGAGAGGAAAGAAAGAATATATATATATATATATATATATATATATATATATATATATATATATATATATATATATATATATATATATATATATATATATATATATATATATATATATATATATATATATATATATATATATATATATATATATATATATAATTTAAAAATTAATATTAAAATTTTTAATACTAAAAATAGTAAGCAGTATTTAACTATTTTTTTTAGTACATTTTACTACCCGGTAGTTTATGTTACGAATTTACCTGGTTAAATTTTTACTATTTATTGAGTTGTTCAATGAACTTTTATATGGAGTAGGTTTGACTTTTTTTAGTAGTTTAAATATTTTTCCGAAAGTGGTTAACATTCTGTAACCCCAATAGTGGTAAATTCTACTACATAACATTTACAAACAACACCGATATCGTAGTAATTATAAAACCCGATTTAATAAATTAGGCGACTACTTAGTAATTGTTACAATTACTATTTTTGTATGTTATTTTGACTACCAGTGAAAAAATATTTACTCCATATTTGCTGGTAAAATTATCAAAGGAAATTTAAGTACTATAGGTTGTTGTTATTACTATAGAAAATATAATTGGAAGTAGGTTTAATTTTTGTAATAGCTATAATATCATTGTTGAAATAATATAAACACTGTTTTAGTAGGTTTTAGACACTGACTGAGACACCTTCTCCAACTATGGTTTTCTCCAACTCTTTCCTTCTCTGACTACGAATCCGTCTCCTTTCTCCACTTCTCTTATGTATTTCGTCAATTTCTTCTTTTTTCAGGCGGGACCCCCTTCCCCTCCGGAAGGGGGGGTCCCCTGTACTCCGGCCCCGACTCCTTACTCCTTCCTCCTCTATGCAATCCAAATTTGATCCTTCTACAGGTATTTCCTATTTTTATGGGCCAACACCCCCCTAGGAGCCCTATGGGAGGTAACTATGTTGGTATATATATATATATATATATATATATATATATATATATATATATATATATATATATATATATATATATATATATATATATATATATATATATATATATAAATATATATATATATATATATATATATATATATATATATATATATATATATATATATAGTATATATATATATATATATATATATATATATATATATATATATATATATATATATATATATATATATAATAATAATATATATATATATATATTTATATATATGTATCTATCCTATATATATATATATATATATATATATATATATATATACGAGATAAGCGAATATATAAAATTTAATTTTTTATCGTGCAATATCATTATCCGCCATGGTCTAGTGGTTAGACAATATGCAGGAAGCTAAAGAGGTGAGAGTTCGAATCTTCACTCCAGACTGGCCGGTGATCGAATCAATATGGATCAATATCAATATGAGTTCAATGACGTGATGTGACGTAATAATATAAGGTATTGAAGTAAATTCAAGTTGCTGATAATGATGGTGGTCAATGCGTGGAATATATTTTACAATCACGCAATGACAACTACACAAGTAGTAAATATAACGCTTCAAATCAGTAGTAAAATTTACTACTTCTCTTTCTACTATTAGTTAAAGTAGAAAAAAGTAGTTAAAATTAAGTTGTCATTTATACAACTGAACAAAAGTTCATTTTACTACTAAACTAAAAAGCGTTTTGACTACTACAAGTAGTAGTTTTCATTCTACTATCCAAAAGTAGTAAAGTTAACTTTTTAGAGGTTGGAGCTCACAGGAACCCGAAAAGTAGTAGAAAAGACTCAAAAAGTTGTTATTTTAAATAAATTTTTTCTATATATATATATATATATATATATATATATATATATATATATATATATATATATATATATATATATATATATATATATATATATATATATATATATATATATATATATATATATATATATGGGAAATAAATCACAGTCACTTAAAAAAAAAAATATACACAAACTACAAATATGTTTTCTCATTTCTATTAATAAAACATATACTCTTAATTTCCTTTGATTAACTATTATTTTTATTATTATTAAAAATTATAATTAAGAGACTTAAGCCATCAAAAAATTTTGATAATTAAAATAATTTTAGAAGGGCTCAGACGGATTATATATATATATATATATATATATATATATATATATATATATATATATATATATATATATATATATATATATATATATATATATATATATATATATATATATATATATATATATATATATATATATATATATATATATATAAAACTACTACATTAGTTACATGAACTTACATCTAATATCATCTACTCATTGAATGATTAGTTCTTAAAAATAGAATAGCATCTGCCAGGTTCTCCTTCATTTTTTCCTCTTTGGTCTGATTTTATAATTGCGAAGAGCAGAAAAGCAGTTCCACGCTAACTTGCGTTGGAGAGTAGTAACAGCAATTGCAGCTTTTTGTACAATGTCTTGATACTCTTCGAAGTTACATAAAAGTCAACTCTTTCTGGTAACAAAGAAATTCTGGCCAAAGCATAATATTGAGTACAAGGATTAGGAAGGATCTTGACCTTTTTCTTGAACCAATTTACGCTGACTAAGCGCTTCAATATCTAGAAGCTTTCATACTCATCTTCTGAACTTTCTGGAAGAATGACTTGAGAAGGTAGTAACGGGAGATAGTTGTAGTTTCATCACTTACAATATGTTTAGATGTATCATTTTCTTCTTGAAGTTCCTGCAACCCTTTAATAAAAATGGCCACATTGCAAAGTGCAGATTTAGCTTTTTCTTGTTGTTCTTCAGTTAAGCTTACCCTGTAAATTGGATCAATATCAACAACAGCTAGTATAATATCATTGTCAATGAAAGAAATTTCTCTTCGTACCATGGAGTCTTTTTTCCTTCAGTATCTTAAATAATAGTGGTATAAGGTTGAAGGTTAAATTTTATTAGAATATAATCCAAATTGAAACATAAGTTGCTGGTTAAAAATATTCGAAGTTTGCAATTGCATTTTGTGATGTGGAAGTCGAAAGTCAATAAACTTGCATGAAGTGATTGAAGTCATTCACAGAGTCACAATTTATAACTTTGTCAGTTTAAAATTTTCCGACTCCAACTATCTTGAAAGTTACCGACTCCGACTCCGACTCCGAGCTCTTGAAAATTACCGACTCCGACTCCGACTCCGACTCCACCCTCTTCAAAATTACCGACTCCGACTCCACCCTCTTCAAAACTACCGACTCCCCGACTCCGACTCCGACTCCGCAACCCTGGAAGTGACTACTTCAGTAAAGAATAACGATGGATGTATGAAGATTTAAAATGATCTTGATAAACTTCTTGGGTGGGAAAATGAATTTTAATAACAAAAAGTGCAAGATTTTTCATCTACGTTATTCAAAAAAAAGATTTAACTATATGAATGTTGATCGACTTTAATCTGTGGACCATAAAAAAGATTTAGGTGCGATTATAAGCAGTAACCTGAAAGTGGAAAATCAGTGTTTGGAAGCAAGGAATAAAGCTAATAAGATGTTGGGTACAATAAAACGCAATTTAGTTATAAGTAAGTTGTATAATAGCTATGTTAGGCCAGTATTAGAGGATTGTGTTAAAGTTTGAGCCCATTATTTAAGAAAATACAGATATGGTAGGGAGAGTGCAACGTAGAGCAATAAAGATAATTTCTGAGTTTGAGGATAAGAGCTTACGATGAGAAGCTGAAGGAGTTAGGTTTTCTTTGAGGAACATTATACAGGTCTACAAAATATTTGCCATAAATCTTAATAATACCGAGACCAATAAATTCTTTACAATAGACCACATATGGGAGACCAGGGGACACGATAAGAAAATTAAGAAGGCTTGTAATCTTGATGGAAGAAAACATTCATTCATTAATAGGGTTGTTAATTTTTCAAATGGTTTGCCGCAGGTAGTAGTTGTGCGCGATCCACCTGCAACATCTGAGAAAGGATTGGATGGATATATAGATATATTTTGACTAAGCCTAATTGGCGGGTTTTTGGTTAAGGTAAAACTACATGTAATTTTGACCAACTTATTAAAGTATGTATTGTAGTTAGCATGAACCTTAGCTATAATTTTTGTTTTTGGTAGTAGCTTAGTAGGTTTATACTATGCAAGATATTGAAAAGCTCTAACATGCTGTGCGAATTTCGCATAAGCATGTTACTTTAGTGGACTGAGTCTCGATAGACTAATGTGGCTTCTTACTTTCACTATACTTTTAATGTTTAATATCTGTGGATCCGTGCGAACTGTAGGGAGTAGAGAATTTGACGAGTTACAGCAATTAATAGAATTTTTCCTTTTTGAGTTTGACTACCTTGGCCCAGGTTGAATAGTTGTCGGGGAAGGGGGGAGTATCAAGCACAATTCTTTTTCTACTCTGAAGATTTCATATCAATCGGATGTTTAATAAAAAATGTTTGCATATTTTCACTTACGAATGTAAAATAAGTAAATGTTCAATAACTAGACGATTGTTTTTCCGTTTTAAGTTTT
Organism: Trachelipus rathkii; assembly: GCA_015478945.1. Taxonomy (NCBI): domain Eukaryota; kingdom Metazoa; phylum Arthropoda; class Malacostraca; order Isopoda; family Trachelipodidae; genus Trachelipus; species Trachelipus rathkii. The sequence continues at coordinate 25,562 of JABUQX010036233.1, read as the reverse complement.
GAGAGCATGCAGTTTTTTTTCTGTGGAATTCCAATGCTTCCGAGTGGCTTCATTTCATTAAAGTCTGCTTTAGGCAAGTGCATGTATATGCTTGTCTGTAATTGATTTGCCGTGGTTTTCATGTTCTTATTTCTTTGTTTGCATGCAGGCTGCGGTGAAGTTAATATTGAGAATATTGTAAGGGATAGTTTTGGTCTTTCAGGTATTCTTGTGGATAAGGGGAACTTGGTGGATGCAGTTGGTTTGAGTGTGAGGGACGATTGTATTGTGTCCAAAAGGAACTGGACTGGCCGACTAGCGATAGTCTTTGGTACAATATAAACAGGGCGGAAGCAGCCCAACTGCAAACACGTATTAAGTAATTTTACGTTAGGTTTAAGATTGTTTTTGAGTTACAAAATTTGTACTAACTAATTGTACCAAGAAAATTGTTAAATTATTGAAACTATTGAGGTGTTGGGATTAATTAAGAAGGGCGAGTAATTTCTATAAGTTTTTGCTCCGATTAGTATAGGTCTTTTTTATCACTAGATATAGTATTTTGTCTAATTAATTTTGCTTTATAATTAGTCTTCCAAAACATCCTATATGTACGATTTAATCAAAGACTAACCATTGAAATCATAAATAATGTTAGGCTAGATATTTGTGGCATTCTAAAGAATAAGCAACATTAAAGGATTTCCAACTTATATAGCATAAGGTAAGGAATTTTTTAATGGATAAAAAGAAAACTAAAGTATGCTTTTACTTTTAAGAAAACATTAAACATTTTACGGTAATCTAAGGTAATCAATTTTTAAAGGGATAAAAAGATACCTAAGATATACTATTACTTTTAAGAATACAAAATACAATTTTTGAAAAGAATTATGGGAAAACTTTCTGAATAATAGATTGCATCTTTAACCCTTCAAGAGTATATATCAAATTTTCTTTATTGGCTTCCTCTCTATCATTTTCCACCCAACGATCAAACATGATTTCGACGGCACAAGCTAAATCCTTCGATTCGCTTTCAAAAAAGATCAACTGAAATACACAAAATAAAAACATTGGAACAGTTTCTTTATACAATCTCGGAAAAGGTTTTAAACAAAAAAAATATATAAGATGTTCATGGTTCGAATAAGTATATCAAATTAATTGCCGTTTAAATTTACTTACTTCATCTTCCTCAAATCCAAGTTTCTTCCCAAGAGTTTTCCAAGCATCCTTATTTGAATCTGTAGAAAAGGCTTTAGCTAAAAGTTTTCTTTCCTCCTCATCAATTGGTTTTAATTCTTCTCTAGGGTTGCCGTCGTCGTCATCATCATCGTCGTCAACTTCCTTAACTCTTTCATTTTGTTCCAAAACTTCAATTTCTTCCTCCTTATCTTCTTCTTCGTCTTCATTAACTTGAGACTAAATAATAATAATAATAATAATAATGATAATAATAATAATAATAATAATAATAATAATAATAATAATAATAATAATAATAATAATAATAATAATAATAATAATAATAATAATAATAATAATAATATAAATTAATTATATATACATTGCATGACTTAAAGTATACGTGTCTATATCTATATTGGACTCGTCGATATAAGATACAATCCAAATCTAATAAGAAATCAATAAAAAAAGTGGAGAGTACAAGCAATAAAGATTGCTTTGACTTATAGTGTAGTGGTTAGGTATTAGAAATATCTATTTAACTATATTTTTCTTTTAATTGTAAGAATATATATATAATCATCATCATCATCACCCACCTTCTTTCCCCAAGACTTGGGGTAAGGTGCGTAACATGAACCGGAAACAGAAAAGTAGTAGAAGAATATGACTGCAGTCGCATAAAGAGGAAGCACACCTTACCGCCTCCCTTTATAGCCTTTTAGTGAGAACTCGTCCGCAGTCAGAAAATCCATCCCAAGAGCTTCAACCAGGATCACGCCAACAGACCCCTCACTATGGCATAATCGTCAGGGGGTTCATCCCTTGGCCCAGGTGCACAACCATACCCCTCACAAAACCCCGCCTATTCCACTCCTATTATGCACCTTTCTTCTCGCCTCCTGCCCAATCTCACATTTCTCTCCTCCAGGCATTCCTTTACTAACTCAATCCACTTTTTTCGGTCTCTCCAGCCGGTCCGATTGCCAGGACATTCACCACTATACATCCGCTTAACCAACCGACTATCACTCCCATACCTTTCCACATAACCAAATCATCACAACATACTTTCATTTATTCTCTCATTTATCCTCTTCCACCATACAACTCTGTAATACGTTCAATCCTCATTTTATCATTCTTCTTCACACCTAACACACCCCTAAGATTGTCCATCTGAAAACATTGAACTAGGAGCGAGCTTCTCTGAGAACGTGTGCAACACACATTCACTGATACAATCCGTAGTATCTCTCTATTTTCTTGGTCGATGGCGCAGACCCATTAGAGATTACTCGATTAATATTATATCTTAGCAGTAACAACAGATCGGGTCGGCCCGCTCCATGACGTACCCTGTAGGCGATGGCTGAGGTTCAGAACAACGTTTAGGTTCACCGGTGACATCCACCAACGATTGCAATTATGCAACCAAGCCACCTTCGCCACTCACAACTTTCCTACTACAACTCTGCATCATCCGTTCCGCCTTATCAATCCCAACATATATCCTAAATATTTCAACTCAGACACTTGTTCCAGCTGATCACCATCTAACATAACTTCACACCGAGGACTGTCCTCACTCGCAACCATAAGCCTACTCTTATTTACGTTGACTTTCAAACCCTTCCTTTTACATACCCTGACAAATCTACCAATCCTCTCAAACTCTCTCCAGATTCGCGACACAAGACCAAATCATCCACATATAACAGGTAGGGCACCTTCCACTCTCTTCTATTCTCCATCATTCTAACACCTCCTGCCAACCCCACCTCTAATTCTATCATAACCCCATCCGTATACAAATTGAATAACCAAGGAGACCTAACACGTCCAAGCCTCACTCGGCTATTAATATTAAACCAATCACTTTCGACTCCATTTATTTTAACACACGCTTCACTATCGTCATCCATACTTTTGATTCCCTTCAGAAACCTCCCACCAACACCATATATCACTAGCACCTGCCATAGAGCTTCCCTGTCAATCCTATCATACGTCTGTTGCAAATCCATAAAACTTAAATACAATTTATTCTTCTTCTCCCTCATTTTCTCAATCATTGTTTCAATGGTTTAAAGATTTGACCACACAACCTCTACTACTTCTAAATGCACCTTGTTCTTCACCAATCTGTCCTTCAGTCATTCGACGCACTCTTTTGACCAAAATACCAGCATATATCTTCCCTACAACACTCAATAAACTAATTCCCCTATAATTCCTACAGTTACCCTTATCCTTATATAAAGGTATTATTACTGCTCTCCTCCACTACCTCCAAATCCACTCAATCACCATCTCGCCTCCGTTCTTGATCATTTCACCAGTAATTTCATCTATACCTGCAGATTACCATTCTCAATTTTCGCACTCTACCCATTACCTCATCCTCAAAATACATATTCATTCTTGCACCATCAAACCCACATACATTCACTACCTCCTCTTCATATTACTTGCCAAATTTGTTATGCAGATTTTCGAAGTGTTCCTCCACACTCTCATCTCATTCATTTTATCAGTTACGAAACCACCATCCCTATTCATTATCCTAAGCAGATTCCTCGTATTCTCATTCTTAACCTTTCGCGCTTCCTTTCCAAAGAGCTTCCCTATTCCCTGTTAAATCTCTCTACCATTCCTCCTTCCAAACTTTTCCTTTTACCTCTTTTTTTTTATCCTCCTATCGTTTTTTTTTTTTTTTAAACAGTGTTTACCAACCACTCTACGGAGGGTGTTGCACGCCTCAGAAAGTCAAGCAACTAAAGTAAAATTACGCAGAGGAGCCACAGATGCAGGCTTTAATGGGGAGATTAAATTCAGCAGGAAACCGACAGAAGATGGAAGAGAATTCCACAGAACAGATGTGGCAGGAAAGGAAGCACCGTAGCGAACTAGCCTGGAGTTACCTACATCAACACAAAACTCATGTGCAGACACAGCACCCCTAGTTCTACGAAGGGCGAACGTAAAAGGTGGAAGTGTATCGCGAGTGATAGAGCTCCCTCGAGCAACACTGCCGCTGGGTACCGTATAGAAAGAGAGCAATAAAGCACAACATCGGGCGCCGCAAGGATAGAGGGTCAAGGGAACTGGAAGTACACGAACAGTTTATAAGCCTTTTGGCCTTTGACTCGACCCTATCCAAAAGCCGGGTGAAACCTAAAGCCCCCCGCCAGATATGAGAGCAGTATACTCCATACAAGGGCGGAATGAAGGCCCTGTAGTAGCTGAGCACTGAGAAGATAAAAAAACTCTCTGCAAGTCTAAACGAACTCCACCAGTTCTTGAGCCCGCCCTGCACAACCCGTGTGATGGGAAGATGTCAGATGACAAAATCAGGCGACGATTATTAAGTCCTAGAAAGTTTAATACCGGTCAACAGGAAGAAGACGAAGAAACCGTCGAAAGAATACGGACCAGACATAAAGGTGTCTATAAGGGGAGATTTGTAGAATTGAGTTTTAAAGAATTGAATTTCACAAGTTCAAAGAACCCCACCCGGAAATTCTATCCAGATCAGCGAAGAATAGAATCGGAAAGATTAAGACGAGAGGCATTCTAGAAGTAAAAGAGGGAGCGAAATTGAAATAAGTTAAAGAATGAAGGGTCGAGTCAGCGGCATATGAAGTGAATGGAGTTAGATGTGCAGTGAGAAGATCATTAAATGAAAAGTAGGAATAAGTAGGAGATAAGACAGAAACCCTGAGAAGCACCACTATTGACAGAAAAAGGAAGAAAGTCGCCCCATCAAACAACAGCCGATATTGGAACGATTTGAGAAAACTAGACATAACGTAAGCAAAGAGAAGGAGGAAACCCAAAGGAGAAGAGCTTGGAGATCAGTTGCCGCGTGCCATACCCGGTCAAATGCTTTGGATAAATATCAAGGCGCCACCACCAAGTCCTCCCCGTAGTTCCTAGAGGGGCGGAACCAATAAATCAAGTAAGATAGGAAAGTAATAACGCCAGTAGACCTGCGAAGCGCCGAAAGCCGTACTGGCGATTCAGAAGAAATGAATGAGAGATTCCAGATGATCGAAGAAATGAGAGTTGAGAGAATTTCAAAGATCTTAGATAGAATAACAGTGAGAATTACAGGGACGAGTTACGTTATAGATAGAATACAATAAGAGCTAATATAGGACGATAGTTAGAAGGATCAGATCGGCTTCCCTTTTCGGAATAGGTTGGACATGAGCGTGCTTCCAACAATGAGGGAAAGTGTTAGTAATTGAGCATAAGAATGATAGTTGAAACGAGGGTGGGATAGTGACGGGAAGCACACTCCCTCAAAACTCGGAGGAATGCCCATCCGGGCCACCCGCCCATCCTGAACGTTCGTAAAATTTCAGACAGCCCAATGTGCACCTCGAT
>JABUQX010036233.1:0-12500 GCA_015478945.1 Trachelipus rathkii | reverse complement strand
ACAAGGTGAGAACGACCCCACACCCGGAAATTCTATCCAATCAGCGAGAATGGAATCGAAAGATTAAAGACGAGAGGCAATATCCTAGAAGTAAAAGAAGGAGCAGAATTGAAATGAGTTAAAGAATGAAGGGTCGAGTCATCGGCATATGAGTGGATAGAGTTAGATATGCAGACGAGAAGATCATTAATGAAAAGCAAGAATGAAGTAGGAGATAAGACAGAACCCTGAGGAACACCACTATTGACAGAAAAAGAAGAAGTCGCCCCATCAACCACAGCCGATATTGAACGATTTGAAAGAAAGCTAGACATAAGTAAGCAAAGAGAAGAAGGAAATCCAAAGGAGGGGAGCTTGGAGAGCAGTGACGCGTGCCATACCCGAACATGGATGGGATCTAACAGAAGAGTTGGGGAAGCCGGCCATATACTACGCAGCATGTCGTAGAAGATGACTAAAGGGACAGTGGTTGTTGGGTTCGCTATCCACTACCACTAATCTCTTGCCAGGAATGCTAATGCATGTTTCGGAGATGATCGTGACAGCCGTAAGTGACCTCCTAAATAAGATTGGCATGATATGACTGAAACAAAGATGAACGGGAGCAGTGAGGACGAGTGGTGTGCTGAGTCGAGAGGAATGATAGGGAAGGGGGGGAGAAGGAGTTGCGATTCTGATGAGTGACCTGTGAAATAGAACTATGATGGATTTTGTTTGTGCGAGTACTAGAATTATGGTTAAATGTAAATTTGAAAAGGTCAAGGTATGTGTGGTTATAACATATGGTCCATTTAGGGGTGATGTTGTGGAGAGTGACTTTCTGGGATAATCTGAATGATGTGTTGGATGGGGTGAATAGGAGCTTTAGATTGATTATGTTGGGCGACTTAATGGTTGGATAGGTGATCGAAAAGAGGATGTTATAGCAGGTGCCTTTGAAGTTGCGGGAGAATATTAGGAAGGTGAATGACTTCTGTGAGGAGAGGGGGATGTGTGTAAGTAATAGAATTTTCAGGCACAAGAGTATTCATAAGTATACGAGAGTTGCAGTAGGTAGAGATGGTATCGAAGTGAAAAGTATGATTGTTTTTGTGTTTGTGAAGACAGAGCTTTTGAAATATGTGATGGACGTTAAATCAGTGAGGGAGTTGGGGATGGGAATATGAGATCATCATGTTGTTCTATGCAAGATTAAGTTAGTGGGGGAATGGATGGAGAGGAGAGATAAAGAAGGGAGGATTAGGACTGAGAAGCTAAGTGAACATGGTTATAAGGAAAAGTTGTGAAAGCACTTGGAAATAAATCATTTGAATGTGAACAAGATGAAAAACAAATCTGGAAGCAAATGAAAGAAGCCTGTGTTGTAATATACAGGAAACGTGATTGCTAAAGTAAGAAGTAAAAGTAAATATGTGTAGCATGTATGCCTAGTAAATGTGTAAGGTTTAAAAAGTTAAAAAAGTAGCATAGTTGAAATGGCTAAAAGCCAGTGATGAGGTCTCGAAAGATAGGTGAATGGAAATATAATAGGAGAAAAAAAAAAGAGGTAAATGGACAGTTTAGAAAGAGGATGAATGGGAAACCTTACAAGTGAATAAGAAGCTCTTCTGGAAGGAAGTACGAAAAGTTAAGAGTGAGAATAAATGGGAGTCTTCAGAGAATATGAATGGGGATGGTACTTCGTGATTGATGAAATGGATGTGAGGAGAGTGCGGAGAAGACACTTCGAAAATCTACATAACATTAGCAGTAATGAAGAGGTGATAGTGAATGTGTAAGGGTTTGATGGTGTAAGAAGAAATAGGTATTTTGGGAATGAGGTAATTAGTAGGAAGGAAATAATAAGTAGAGTGAGAAAGTTGAAGAATGGTTTGGTCTGCAGGTATAGATGGAATTATCGGTGAAATGATTAAGAATGGAAGCGAGATTGTGATTGACTGGATATGAAGTTGTGCAACAAAGCGTTTATAGAGGGTTTAGTTCCGAAAGATTGAAAGAGAGTAGTAATTCTACTCTTATATAAGGGTAAGGGGGATAAGGGGAACTATAGGGGAATTAGCTTATTGAGTGTTGTAGGGAAGATATTTGCTGGTATTTGGTTGAAAGAATGCATCGTAAATTGAGAGGACTGTTGGTGGTGAGAACATGGTGCATTTTAGAATGGTAGAGGATGTGTGATCAAATTTTTTATCATTGAAAATGATTGAGAAAATGGGAGAAGAATATATCACATGACAGGATTAATAGGGATGCTCTGTGACAGGTTTTAGTGATAGTAGGTGTTTGAGTTAGGCTTCTGAATGGAATCAAAAGTATGTATGACGATAGTGAAGTGTGTGTTAAGAACAAATGTAATTGAAAAGTGATTGGTTAATATTAATATGGAGTAGGGCAGGATGTGTTGTAATCTCCTGGTTTTAATTTGAGTATATGATGGGGTATGAAGAATTAAAGTAGGGGTAAAATTAGGGAAGGGTTGCAGAAGATGGAGAATGGAAGAGGGTGGAGGGTGTGCTGATTATTGTACGCAGATGATTTGGTTTTGTGTGGCGAATCTGAAAGGAGAGAGAGGATTGGTAGAGAGGTTTGGCAGGGTATGTAAAAGGAGGGGTTCGAAAGTAAATGTATATAAGAGTAGGATGATGGTAGTGAGTGAGGAGAGTCCGCGGTGTGGAATCATGCTGGATGGTGAGCAAATGGAACAAGTATCCGAGTTTAAATACTTAGGATATAAGTTAGATGAAAAAGAACATGAATGTCATTGTAGTAGGGAGTTGTGAATGGTAGGAAGTGGCTGGTGCAATTAAATCCTTGGTGGATACAAAGGGACTAAGGTTTGAATGCGCTTGGATTTTGCATGAGGGTATGCTGTTACCTATGTTAATGGATGGTAGTGAAAATATGGTATGAAATAAGATGTATATTATATCTAAGGTACAATCTGTTCAGATTGACAATCTTGGGGGCATGCTAGGTGTGATAAGAATTGATAAAATGAGGAATGAACTCATTAGGGAGTTGTGAAAGACATAAATGAGAGAATAAATGAGTGTATTAAGATAGTTTGGTCATATGGAAAGGATGGATTATAGTCGGTTGGTTAAGCGAAAGTATAGTGGTGTGTGTGCTGGGGAATCAACTGGCTGGGAGACTGAAGAAAAAGTGGATAGTCAGGAAAGGAATGCGAGTTTGGCAGAGGTGTGAAGAAAGGTGCTTAATAGAGGTGAATGGGAATGGTGGGGTTTCGTAAGGGGGGTATGGTTGCGGGCATGGTCCAAGGGATGAACCCTACATTAACAAGGTACCACAGTGAGGGTCCATGGCGGTCTTGTAAAGCCATAGGATGGATTATTTTTACTGGCACGGGCTCTCACTTTAGGGTATGAGGGGATGGTAAGGGGAATGGTGGGGCGGGGCTTTTCTTTCGACTTACGTCATGTTCATCTACTAACTTTTCTGTTTCTGGTGTATGTGATGGACGTTAAATCAATGAGGGGGTTGGGGATGGGAATATGAGATCATCATGTTGTTCTATGTAAATTAGTTAGTGGGGGAACTGGATGGAGAGAAGGAGAGATATAAGAAGGAGATTAGGACTGAGAAGCTAAGTGAACAAGGTTATAAGGAAAAGTTGTGAAAGCACTTGGAAATAAATCATTTGAATGTGAACAAGATGAAAAAACAAATCTGGAAGCAAATGAAAGAAGCCTTTGTTGGTAGAGCAAGAGAAGTATGTGGATGTGCTAAAGTAACAAGAAAAAATGTCAATAGAAATAATAATAATAATAATAATAATAATAATAATAATAATAATAATAATAATAATAATAATAATAATAATAACAACAATAATAATAATAATAATAATAATGATAATAATAATAATAATAATAATAGCTGCGTTTCCAGAAGCCTGAGTGCAGACCGTGTGCAAAATCGACTCGGAAACGCTTCGAATTGAAAAAAATTACATTAACCAATTAGGGAACAGGAAATTTGAGTACCTGCAAACTTGTAAATAATACCCTTATACTTATATGTATTTATTTTATGAAATGATACGATATATTAGTATCGTTAATATAAAAGTTAACTAAAATATAAAAAAATTTTGGCAAGCCATTTCCGACACATGTTTTGTAAAAAGATTTGTTTGTAAACAGAAGTATGTCTTCCGCGCAGCCACGCTAATTTATTAATTCTCCCGAAATCGAGGGGATTTAACAACGGGCGGCTGACTGTGACGTTTACGTGACGTAGAAGTGCGCCAACGGGCTCTGGAAACGATGCATGTGGGCCTGTGTGCCCGCCCGGGCCGGTGCAGTCGGGCTTCTGGAAAGTGCAGCCTAAAATAATAATAATAATAATAATAATAATAATAATAATTAATGAATAATAAATAATAATAATAATATATAATAAAATAATAATAATAATAATAAATAACGGAGATAAGAACTGTAGGAAATATAGGGAATAAGTTTATTGAGTGTTGTATAGGAAGATAATATGCTGGTATTTTAGTGCCAAAAGATGGCGTCGAGTGGACTGAGGACTGATTTAGGAGTGGTTAGAGGTGTGTGGATCAAATCTTTACCATTGAAACAAATGACTGGAAAATGAAGGAAGAAGAATAATATGTATTTAGGTTTTATGGATTTGCACAGCCGTATGATAAGGATTATAGAAGCCCTATGCAGGTAGTAATGATGGTTGTTTGGGTAGGGGCTTTCATAAGTGGAATCAAAAGTATGTTGATGATAGTGGAAGGTGTGTAAAAAATAAAATAGTGTCAAATAGCTGATTGTTTAATTATTAAATAGCGTAATGGAGGCAGGATGTGTATGGTCCCCGCTTGGTTATTCAAACTTGTAATAAGTGGATGGGGTAATGAAAGAGGATTAGAGATGGGTGGCAGAAATGGTGTTACAATGCATGAAGGAAAGTGGAGTAGTGAAGGTGCCCTACCTTATTATAGCGGCATGTTTGGGTTTTTGTGTGGTGAACTGAAGAGAGTTTGAGAGGGATTGGTAGAGAATTTTGGCAGGGTGTGTAAACTGAGGGGATTGAAAGTAAAAGTAGATAAGAGTAAAGGTCATGGTTTGTACGTGAGGACAGTCCCAGGTGTGAAGTTATGTTAGATGGTGAGCCGCTGGAACAAGTGTTTGATGTTTTAAATATTTCGGATATATGATGGATGAAAAAAGGGAACGGATGAACAGTGTGTAGTAGGAAAGTGGTTAATGGCAGGAAGGTGGCTGGTGCATTAAATCGGTTGGTGGACGTAAAAGGACTAAGTCTTAAGTGCGCCAGGGTCTTTTACATGAGGGAATGTTGTAACCTGTGTTTTATTGTATGCTAGTGAGACTATGGTCTGGAATTTAGAAGCATAGATCTAAAGTTCAACGTTTTCAGATTGGACAACCTTAGAGGCGTGTTAGGTGTGAAAAGAATTGGATAAAATGAGGAAATGAACGTATTGAGAGTTAATGTGGTGTGAAGAAAGGGGTAAATGAGAGATTAAATGAAAGTACGGTGAGATGGTTTGGGTCATATGGAGAGATAATGAACATCCGGTTGGTTAAGCGGGATGATATAAGTGGTGAGTGTGTTGGAATCGACCGGCTGGGGAGACTGAAGAAAAGTGGATTGAGTCAGTGAACGAATGTGTGAAGGAGAAAATGTGAGTTTGGAGAGGCGAGAATAAAGGTGCATAATAGGAGTGAATGGAGGGGTTTTGTGAGGTGGTATGGTTGTGGCCCACTTGGGCCAGGGAATGACCCTTCACTTGACGATATGCCATAGTGAGGTCCTTCGCCGTCCCGTGAAGGCTCTAGGGTGGATTTTCTGACTGCGGACGATTTCTCACTAAAAGGTTTTAAGGGGGTGGTAAGGCTGGGCTTTATTTTCGGAACTTGTCCAATATTTTTCTACTAATTTCTTATTACCGATGCCCTGTCACGCAACCTTACTCCCAGTCTTGGGAGGAATGAAGGAAGATGATAATAAAATAAAATAAATAATAATAATAAATAATAATAATAAATAATAATAATATAATAATAATAATAATAATAATAATAATAATAATAATAAATAATAATAATGTTTCATTTACAAATGACAAGCAAAAGTGTTACAAAAATTGATAAACTTACTTGGTCTCATCTTTAACTTCAACTTTACTCAAAACTTGTTCAATCGCCTTTGCAAAGTAAATCTCAAGCGAAGGAACAAAGTCACGACATCCTTGCTTACATGCTTCCATATTGTTTGGACAAATGTTCCACAATCGGGTCATTTCAGCACTGATTATAATATATATAATATGTAATTATAATATATATATATATATATATGATATATAATATATACTATATTATATATATAATAATAATATAATATATATATAATATATATATATATATATATATAATATATATAATATATATATATAATATATAATATGATATAATATAGTATATAATATAATATATATATATATATTATATAATATATATTATATATTATATACTACTATAATATATATATTAATATATATATATAATATATATATTATATATATATATACTATATCATATAATATATATATATATATATATAATATTTATAATAATATATATATACGACACGCCTCGTGGCGCAGGAGGTTGAGTCACCGCCTCTCATAACGAGAGGACGCTGGTTCTAATATCCTCCGCGTAGCAGTTTGGGTTTTTTATAATCTACCGGGGCAGAAATTAAACTCGACTGCGAACACGTTGGTTGCGCTGGTTTGGGATACGCCGGCCTTAAAGTTCGATTTCTGTGGTCCACCGTGTTTACCCCTGCATAGGGGATAAAGCACGTTTAAAGGTAGTTTATATATATATATAATATAGCTATTATATATATATACATTATATATATATATATATTTAATATATCATATTTTCTATATATATAATATCTATAATATATATAATATATTACTATCTAATATATATATATATATACTATATATATATATATAATATATATAAATAATATATATATATATATATACTATATATATATATATATATCAGGCGGTCACACTGAAATTTTGAATTTGAATTCCCTGACATTCCCTGACCAAAGCCTCAAATTTTCCCCTCACCAGCGTGTTCGTTATTTTTGGCGTATAAAATATCTATTAATCATTAATGATGGCAGCCTATTTACTCAGTTCATACATTACAGAAAGGGGAAGTCAACCTTAGAAACTGTTCTTCATTTTACTGCTTAAGTAGTCAAATAATTTAAGACTGTAGATAGAGTTTGGAAACAGAAAAACAGAACGGAAATAAGGAACGAATCATGGAGTATTGGATTATTTATTTTTGCAATTTCCAATTTCGAAGTGAATTATCAAAAAAATTAAACAGCTTACAAAAAGTCCAAACACCTCCGAAAAGGGAGCACATATTACTGGCAAAGGGTTTCATATTAGATTATAAACTTAAATATGTAAACAAAATACTGCTTTTATAACGTTTTCTTCTGTCCAAAGCTTTCAGTTTTAACACCTTTCTCTGCTCTTCAAGTTTTTATAGATCTTTTATGCATATTTTTCCCTTTTTTCAACCCTTTTTATTCTCTTCTTCATTTTGGTTCTGTTTTGACTCATTGAGATGTTCTTCATATCTCCTATGGGCAGCTATTACATTTGTCAACATTTTTGAGTGATAGGAACTTTAATGAATACTTCAATGAAGATCTTATAACAGCATTGTGAACTGTCTTTGGAGAATCAACTATGTTCTTTCAGATTCTTCACTAAAATTGCTTAATTTATAGAAAACCCGTCCTTCCACGTCGCATTTCCAAATGCGTAAATATACAGTCCAAATTAATAATTTGCCACAAATTCCACTAACATTGGATTCCCAGGTACTCATATGAAGAAAAAAAACTAAAAATCAAGTCTACTTAGAAAGACATCACCCATCAAAAATTATTTTGAACTTTAATTCCACGGGTAAAAATTGAGCTTACTGCAAAGGTAGAGTGTATTGTGCTTTTTTGCTTTCTAGAAAAACATAGGGAGCAAGTCCCATGGCTTAATCACATGATTTACATTCATCCTGCACGCATTTAAAATTCTGACTACTGCACTAATCTGGAAACATTTAATTTAAATGTTTCCCCTAATACTCACACGAATTAAAGACATTTTTCATCCCACCATCTTTTAATGCCCATAGGATTGTCAAGAATCTTCGTAACATCATCTTTAATGCAAAAATGATGAAACTTGAGTTGAAATAAATACTGGTTTTGGTTGGTTTGTAATGAACAGCCAGGGTCATTTACAATCCGGTTTGAAGTATGGATTAAGAAGTTGATGGAATTGGCATAATTTTCAGTGCACATACTTTCACTAATATTTGTATTATTAGAACACGTACCGAAAAAGTTTTTTCAATGGTTGGTTGGTCCTGCTGAGTTTTGAATTAAAATTCAAAATGAGTTTCCCCTCTTGAATATAAAACTTCGGCTTGGCGTCCCCATGTTCGAATAGATCAAAGTGTCTTTTTTACATACTTTACAGTGATGCCTTGGAACTAAGGTGGGATGGTTCTTTTAAAACCATTGGTTCTAAACCATGTTTAAACCAACATAAAAAACATTTGTTTAAACCATAAAAAAAAACCATGCATAAAATATTTAAAAATGTATTTATTAATGGTTTTCTTTGGCATGTTGAATAATGGTTTTTCTCAATTTTTTCAATCGAAGAGTAACTGCAAAAGGCCAATAAAAAATTTTCTGCTGATTTTATATTATGGTGAGAATTATTATATATATAAGAGTAATATATATAATAATATAATATATATATATATAAAACTATATATATATATATCAATATATATATATATATATTATATTATATACTATAATATATATAATATATATATATATAACTAACGCACTTAACAATAAAAAACATCTTCCGTACCATCATAATATATAATATTTATTTATATTAATTTTCTGTAAATTAACCATGTTGTAAAAACATGACAATCGAGCTCTTGATGATTTCAATTTTCTACCCCCGCCCAACATTTCAAAAGAATTATATATAAAACCCATTTGTTGAGTTCGTGTGGCACAGCCATCAACCAAGCTGAGGAAGGCCAAATGACTGTAAACTATTGCTGATGTTTATATTTGGAAAAATATGAATATGGAGCTAGAACATCTTAATCCACCACTCAACAGAAAAGATTTAAAACAAAAGTAAAAAAGGAGGTATCATCAGGCAGTAAACAAGCTCACTTATTGGCATATATTTTAACCCAAGATATCAGCCCACAGTACTTCCAGAGGATGTGAGTATTCAAAAGCAGGGGAATTTATGGAATAAAATTATAGAAGCCAAATTCTCCTCCATTTCATAAAGGTTACCTATTTGATGAGTCGCTGTTGACACCAGTGACTCCTTCATCCTGGACAGACTCTTAATAAGAAAATTAGATGAGACAGGTCAATATATAAGAATAATAAGCATATTGTCCGCAACTTCATCAACCTGGCTGAATGTTGAACAGGGGTAATTTTCAACTTTGGGACCCTTGTGCACAGCAACTTAGAAATAGGTTGGGAACGAGACTAAAGCAGGGAAATAAGTTTTTTTGTATAAAATTCTTAATGATAATTCAGTTTCGACTTTTAGTGATGAATTCTCTCTCTCTCTCCTCTCCTCTCTCTCCAGTCTCTCTCTCTCTCTCACACTCTCTTCCGACATCTCTAATATTCGGTCCATCTCTCATCTCCTTCCTTATTTTCTCTTCTGCTCTCTCCTCTCTCTCTTCTCTCTCTCTCCTCTCTCTCTCCTCTCTCTCTTCTCTCTCCTCTCTCTCTCTCATCTCTCTCTCTCTCCTCTCTCTCTCTCTCGCTCTCTCCTCTTCTCTCTCTCTCATCTCCTCTCTTCATAGAATTACAGAGTCCATCTCCCATACAACATTAAGGCGGACCTTATTCAGACCACAAGACTGACATCATTCGCCTATTCTACACCCATCCACATACCATCCGACTGACATGAAGTCCCTAACATAATACCACACATTGCCAACTGCCATCTTGCGGTCTCGTCCGTGTCTTTGCGGGGACTTCATAACTTATAACAATTTAGTCCGCACATCGGAACACGCCTGTCTCGGCACCGAATCTTCGGTGTCTTTCTCTCTACCGCGCTCATAAGACATCCCCCTCTACACTATCTATGTCCAGCTAGCTACTTATATAACTATACTGTGACCAGACGGGCAGAAAGCCCTAGATAAGCAATACAGCAACCTCCTCTCCATCATCTCTACTACAGAGTGCGTGCAGTTAAGAAGAGTTACTAACACACATACTCAACAACATCCTTATGCCGATACAGGATAAATCGAATACAATCGAAAATCTCTCTCTCGTCTCTCTCTCTCTCGTCCTCTTCTCTCTCTCTCTGCTCTCTCTCTCTCTCTATCCTCCTCTCGTCTCCCTCTCTCTCTCTCTCTCTCTCCTCTCCCTCATCTCTCTCTCTCCATCTCTTCACTCTCTCTCTCTCTCTCTCTCTCTCTCTCTCCTCTCTCTCTCTCTCCTCTCTCTCTCTTTCTCTCTTCTCCCGTCTCTCTCTCTCTCTCTCCATCTCTCCATCTCCTCTCTCTCCTCTCTCTCTCCTCCTTCTCTCTCTCTCATCTCTCCCTCTCCCTCTCTCCTCTCTCTCTCTCATTCCCTCTTTCTCTCTCCTCTTCCTCTCCTCTCTCTTCCTCCTCTCTTTCTCTCGTCCTCATCGCTCTCCTGCTCCTCTTCTCTCTCCCTCCTCTCTCTTCTCCCTCTCTCCTATATATATAATATATAATATAAATACTACTATATATATATATATATATATCATATAATATACAAAAGCTACCGTATAATATAATATATATAACTATCTATATATATAGCTAATATATACTAGATACTTATATATATATAACCTATACTATATATACCATATATATATATATATATATAAACATATAATATATATATATATATATAATATATATAATATATATAATATAACTATATATATATATATATACTATAATATAGTATATATATACTATATAATATATAATTATACTATATATATATCCTAGTATACAAAATAAAAGTAAATAAGAATTCATTAGTATATCATTATAGGTTAATTTGTGAATAACCTTTTCTTTATGCGTTTTTTTTTTTTTTTTTTTTTTTTTTTTTTTTTTTTTTTTTTTTTTTTTTTTTTTTTGGTGAAATAATAAATATTTTATATTATTAAATATATAAATATACCTTATTTTTTACCTTATGAGTTTATGTAAAACTAAAAAAAATAAATTAAAGATTTAATACCAGTTTACAGTTATCAAGAAAAATTTGAAATTTAAAAATCTAAAGAAATTTATTAAGGGAATTTTAAAAATATGTGTTAAGCACATGTTATAACAATTCCAGTAGTGATTTGTTGCCTTAAAATCTATCTAAAAAAACCAATAGAAATCCACATTAAAACCATCAAATAGCATAAAACCCCCCCCCCCAAAAAAAAAAACCATTGGTTTATTCGGTTTATTTAAAAAAACCAATGGTTGTTTTTTTTTTTAAAAACCAATGTTTTTTTTTAAAACCTTGGAACTATCAGGTCCTTTAACCAACACCTCCTGATAAACTGTGGGTTCAGTTGACGTCCAACCACTGGTTGTTAAAGTTAGTTTTTTTGTTTGAAAGTCATTTATAATATAAATAATAAATACCCTTCCAACTGCAACAAAAAAACCAAAATCACTTCATCAAACCTCAAAAAAGAATAAATCCCTAAAAAAAAAAGATATAAACAGATAAATTACAATACAGTCTAAAACACATCCAATAACAATCACCTTCAATCGAAAGAATGAACTGGGAACAACCTTACGAACAGTTTTGGATGAAGATGCAGAAGTGAACTAAAAATAAGAAAAGAAACCGATAGTAGCAAGTCTTTTGAATGTATTCCTCGCCCTCCTTTTCATCACTATCCAAATACATCCTCCTTTTCCACAATTATACAGTAAAGAAAAAATAATATACAAAAATATGCAACTTGGTCCAGGGATCATTCTTCATGTGTTTTGAAATTTTTAAAATTTCCCTACTTTTTGGAATTTCCCTGACTTCCAGCATATCTTAAAAAACGTTTCCCTGACTTTCCTGACCAATTTTTTTTCCACTGACCTTTCCTGACCTTCCGAACTTCCGCAAAGTTGCCCCGGTGGAATCTATTTATACTAGAATATATAATTATATAATATTATTATATATAATATATATATATATATTATAATAAATATAATATATCATATATATATAATATATATATATATATATATATATATATATAATATATATAGTAATAATATAATAATATATATACTATATATATATAA
>JABUQX010036232.1:25000-35000 GCA_015478945.1 Trachelipus rathkii | reverse complement strand
TGAAGAGTTAATATAATCTAGTTGACTGTCCCAAACTATTTTAGGCGATTTGACAAAATATGGAGTTTGAGTAAAGGAATGATTTAAAAAGGAAAAAATTACAGGGACGTTTATTACTGAAGAATTAATTAATTTTAGTGATTTTAATACATGAGAAGGATTTATGAAATGATATTGATTTGTAGTTAAAGTACATCCTTGATTCAATATATATATATATTAGATACAGCAAGGGTTGTTTTGACTAAAGGATGTAAACAATTTAATTGTGCATCTACAGGGTCATTAAAGGAAATGATTATTTTAGAATGAGCCTGAATTGAATAAGGTTCTTTGGTTAAATGATATTCGTGGTTGCAATGTAGAGGGGTGTTATGCTTTAGGTCCATGAACGTATTATTAGTATATAGGAAAAGTTCACACGAAGGAGAAGTAAACGAACTAAGGGATTGAAACATAGGACATATGGAATTATTTAGTACATGCAAACAGTGTGAAAATTGCACATTAGACATATAACTATATTTCATAATTTGTTTATTAGCAAAGAAAATATTATATTTTGGTTTAAACACTATACGAGAATGCCCAGAGTTAGTAGGGGTAGGAAAAGGAATCATGCGATAAGCATTGTAAATGTCATGATCAGAAAAAGGTATTAAAGTGACGATACTATAAGGAACAGTGTCTAAAATAGTCCAAGTAAAAGAAAGAAATTCATAGAAATCTTCTGGAGAAAAAGGAACGATAGTATCCAAATGAGTACCTTGTAAACTTTCAAGAATGAAGGGTTTCAAATTTAAGAAGGAATATAAGGTATATGAGGTAGTCTTTTGGTTAGCCAATAAGTAAGCGTCTAAAATATTATTTCTAAGTTCTAATAGATTTTGCATATATGTATTTAAAATAGAAAAGTAGGAATCTATCAAATTTATAGCATTAAAGAAGGAAAAAGCTAATTGAAGATTTTGAGTTTGATTTTTCAAATCATCTATAGATTGTGTCAAAGAGGAAAGAGAATTTGTATTAGATTTTAATTGGTCTCTAAACCTTAAAAACAAAGAATTTACATTATCTGATTGCTCAGACAATACAGCTATTTGTTTCTGCAATGATTGGACATCATCATCCATAGCAGTACCAAATAAAGAACGAAGGAATTTTCCACCGACGTCAAGTAAACCACGACGTTTTCGGGAAGTAGAAGAAGAGGAAGAATAAGAGTTTATCCATGGATCGTTTAAAAGAAAATTCAATTGTTGCAAGGTATGAGAAGCATACCGATCTAAAATATCCATTTGGTATACATAGATGTGGTTATTCTGATTCCACAACGATCCATTGTAAGATATAGCAGAGATGTAAGATTGACGTTTAAAACGGTCTAAAGTGTAAGTTCTTCTTTTAGGAGTAGGAGTAGGAGGAAAATGATCGATAGAATTCAAAGGTCGCCAGGTATGTTCTTCTTTAGATTCAGGAAAGGATGATTCAAAAGCGTATATTTTCTTTCTGAAGAATGGTAGGAAAAAGATTCGCATAAGTTGGTGACATCTGTTTTTGAACTTAACAGTTGGTTGTAAATTTCTCTAGAATTCCTTAAATCTACTCGTAGATCTAAGTATCCAGAAATGAATTTGACATTGCTGTCAAAATCCATGATAAGTCCAGGGTTAATCATAATAGAATTGTCGGTTTTAGCATTAGAATAAGGAAAACTTAAACAAAAGGCAAAGCAAAAGCGAAGCATGATTAAATGGAATTGAGACAGGATAGTTAACATCAACATCTGAAAAGAAAGAACATAACAATTTAAAGTAATTGAATAAGTTCATATCTATAATATATATATAAACACGAAAAGCATACATATAACATCAATGGCATTTTAAAAGTAATTCTTAGTTTCATATTTTTCAAATTTTCTTTTCTTTTTCATTTTTATTTTGTTTTCTTCATTTTGTAAAAAGATAGGTATAGTACCCAAACACATATAAGTATAAGAATATAAAAACATATAAAAGTATAAGAATATAAAAACATATAAAAGTATAGGATATAACACTTAAAGAATATGTACTTATGTGTAACTTACATACTAAGGATCGAAATCACGCGCCTAAACACACTGAAGTTCGACTTACTTACTTACTAAAAATCAGAATCGCGCGTAGAACACACGATGTAGCTTGATCTCTTAAGACTAACTATGACTAACTATGTACACAATATACATTCCATACTTACTTCAAGGAATCATCCGTTGAATAAATATGATGATGAACACTGATTATTTATGTGTGTTCTATGGGTAATAATAATATTGTTGATTTTGTATATGATTGATATGATTTATTTTTCTTGGTTTTGGTATTGCTCCAGTGCTGGCAAGATCCGTACCACTGGGTGTAGGATTGACAGTAGTGGAGGTAGTAGAAGTTTGAGGTAAAATATTAGAAGAAGGTGTATGTACATCCGTTATAGGAGTAGAATGGAAAGGTTGTAAAATATTTCGTACAGGATACATTCTTTGAGAATAGGTAGGAGTAGAATAATCAAGAACACTAGTGAATTTGGGTGAAAGCTTCGGAGGTAATTTAGGTGGAAGCTTAGGTGTTAATTCAGGAGGAATATCTCTTGATTTTAAAGGCAATGTAGGAGGAACGTCTCTTGACTTAAGAGGTAAGGCAGGAGGAACTACTCTGGACACATCCAAGGGAAATTGCCTAAATATGTCAGAAACAGATCTAGAACGAACATTTGGATTGGGAGTCCAAGAAATAGAATTAGGATCAACTGAATGAAAAGATGGTGAATCAGGATTAACAGGAGGAGGAGGTGACACTCGTCTCGCATGACTGCGAAGTCTCATTGGAGAGTTTGCACGAGGACCTCTAAATTGTGGATGAGGACGGTAAGAAGGATCTATTCGTCTATCATCCTTAACAAAGGTTTCTTCAGGAGAAGAAGGAGAAGATTGTATGTTAGGATATTCATCATAATATCTAATAGGACTTCTAATACCTTGTTGTTGGTCTGGGGAAGAAGGAGGACCACTACTATGAGTAGAAGAACGCCTAGAAAGAAGAGGAGAACTATGCATAGAACTCTGACCAGACAAATTAGGTTGAGAGAAGGGAGAAGAAAGCTGCGGAGAGCTATGAGAAATATTCTTACGTAAAGAATGTGTTAAATATGGATTGAATTGTCCATTAGGATCTTGTACCAAAGATGAATCAGAAGGAACTCTTTGGGTTGTTTGTTGATGGGGAGTATGATGAACTGGTCTTGGAGAAGACTGTACCGACGGAGGTAATGAAGATTCCGGGGAAATAGGAGTTACATCTCTTTGATGTTGCTGTCCCTGGTATTGCTGTTGTTGTACTGGCGATAGCTGTTGTGGCACCTGGTGATGTTGCTGAACTCGGAGTTGTTGTTGTTGCACTGGGTGATGTTGCTGAACTCGGAGTTGTTGTTGTTGCACCTGGCGTTGTGGCTGGACCGGTTGTACAGGGGGTGGCAATATATATTGTAGATCATACTCATCATCATCATTGTCATCTGAATGAGTATCTGAAGAAGGGCCCCCTCCACGACGAAGAAGGGTAGGTGTAGGTGGAGGGTGGGGTGGCGGCTGGCGAAAACCACTTTGGACAGTTTTCGGGGGCAATGGTGGATGCCGTATAGGATCATAAGATTGCCAACTGGACGAAAGATTATTGTCCATGGTTTTAATAATTGGCATGGGGAGAATTTTTAAATTGTCCACATGAGATTCAAATTCTCTATTTGTAACAAGACATCTTAGAAGATATTTGTTAAATTTAAGAACATTAACAACTAAGTAAGGACCAACCCATTTCTTGAACAGTTTCGGAGATAATTGGGGAGGTTTAACAGCAAGAAGATATACGTAATCGCCAACACGTATAGGACGAATAGGAGCCTTTGAGTGTTGTTGTTGGGCGATTCTAAATGTTTCTTTTTCCAGTTTTTGACGAGCCAATTCGCGGATGGCAGCAGCTCTTTCGGCCATTTCCGCGTTAAAGTCATATAGATGATCCTTTAAAGGCTGTGTTTTGTTAACAAAAGGTGAAATATAGTCAGGAAGATCGTAGGGTAACCTACGAACATAAAAATGGACTAGAAAATGTGGTGTATTACCGATAGAAGAGTTATAAGTAGAATTTAAGGAAATTTGTGCAAAAGCAATGTATTTACCCCAATCGTCGTGCTGTGTGGAAACAAAGTGACGCAAGTAATCCTCAATACGTCTATTCTCTCGCTCCACAAGACTGTTGCTTTGGGGATGTCTGACGGCGATTGTGCGATTTTTAATGTTCCATGTTTTGCAAACTTCGTTGAAAAATTCTGAAGTAAATTCTGCTGCTCGGTCTGTTATAAGAATTTCTGGTACAGAATGGTGCATATTTCGCAATATCTAGTAAGTGCATCCTTAAAAACAAGAATGTACTTAGCGCCTGTAATTTTACATTTAGGAATAGCGAGTAAGTGCATCCTTAAAAACTAGAATGTACTTAGCGCCTGTAATTTTACATTTAGGAAGTGGACCTATAGTATCTAAATGAACTCTAGAAAAAGGATAAAAGGATAATGGATATGAATTGATAGCAACTGGATGAGGTTTAGAACCTTTGACTTCAAGACAAGAGGTACATTGTTTACAGAAGAAAGAAACAAAAGTAGATAACCGAGGGAAGGTATATCTTTCCCTTATGCGGTATTCTGTGCGATCAGCACCTGGATGTCCTGCAGAAAGAGTATTATGATTCAAAAATATAATAGTATATATGAGAGAATCCGGAACTTCCAGCAGATATTTGTTTTTGGGGGAAACCCAATAAAGTAAACCTTTGACTACAAGATGTGGGAGACAACTGTCCGGGTTAGGAGAATTTTCAATATTTTTGATAATTTCCGATAATCTACGACATTTTCGCTGTTCATGGAAAACAACATCATCTGTAAAGGTGTAAATTCTAGTGTCTGAAAAAACTATTGGGACAGGATTATGAACAAATAGCTATAGAAGTTCTCTCAGTGTCCGTCAATTGGCCCAAAATAACGAATAGGTCAGCTTAAAGATTTATGTTGAATCATCTTTTCATTCGTGTAAGAGGAATAAGATGTTCCTATTTATTTAGTATCAGGAACTGGATGGCGGCTAAGATAGTCAGGAATTATGTTAAGTTTTCCATCAATATGAACTATCTCTGGGTTAAAAGACTGAATTTTTAGATTCCACCTTTCTAAGCGACCAGTTAACTGTTTATGTCGGAAAAGGTGTACTAATGCGGAATGATCCGTATAAATTTTAAGAGGATAACCAAATATAATAGTTCTAAATTTGGTTAAAGCGTGTACTATAGCCAAAGCTTCCTTTTCGGTGGTGCTATAGTTGATTTCGGCTTTACTTAGCATTTTGGAAGTGAAAGCTAAAGGTCTTTCCTTCCCGTTCTCATCTAATTGAGCTAATACAGCTCCTATGCCAAAATCAGAAGCATCAGTGCTTAAAATGAATGGTTTAGAGTAATCTGGGAAAGAAAGTGCTGGATCTAAAAGTAAAAATTTCTTCAAAGAGTCATAAGCAGACTGTTGTTCAATTTGCCAAGAAAATGGAATATTCTTCTTTAGGAGCAGAGTTAGGGGCTGCACAAGAGAAGAGTAATGGGGTATCATGTGGCGAAAATAATTAAAGAAACCTAGGGTTGAACGGACATCAGACACATTCTGCGGAATTTTAAATCCTTTAATTGCTTCCAATTTAACCGGATCAGGGGATAGCCCCTTTTCACTGATTTTAAAACCTAAGAAAGTGACACTACTTTTAAAGAAAGAACACTTTTCAAGCTTTATTTTTAGGTGAGCGTTAGTTAAAGCATTAAAAACCTTTGTAAGATGTGTATAATGTGAAGGAATGTCTTTACTGAATATGAGAATATCGTCAATAAAAAGTAAACAAACGACGCCTAGCAAGCCGGAAAGCGCCATTTCCATTGTCCGACTGAAAATAGAGGGCGAATTTCGGGTTCCCTGAGGCATGACTCGCATTTGGTAGTGTCCTCGAGAAGTAGAGAAAGCAGTGTAGGGACGAGACGTTGGTTCGACCTCTAAGTGACTAAAGCCTGAGAGCAAATCAATCGAGGAGAACACGCATGCGGATCCTATTAAGGACAAGGACTCTGCAATGTTAGGCAATGGATACCTGTCCGGAACTGTGAATGAGTTCAACTTCCGGTAGTCGACTACTACTCTCATTTTTCCACCAGTCTTTTTAGGAATTAAAAGTAATGGAGAAGAATTAGGAGAAATACTGGGTTCAATGTAACCTTTTTCTAAACTGTCTTCTACCCATTCATCTATAGCTTCCATGTATTTGTGCGGGAGACGATATGGACGTGTGTAGACATAATCTGGACTGCCTTCCATGAGTTTAATAGAAAATTTGTTTAAAGGACAGATGCCTACTGGATCATCTGCTAAAGCAATAGTGTTTCTATTTTTAACTAAGAAAGAAAGCATGTCTTCAAGTTGTGAAGGATTATTTAAAACATATTTGTTTGAATCCTTACTAGATTCAGAAAGTAAAATTTCTCTGTAAACTTCCCTAATTTGTGTATCGGAAAGACCTTTAGAAGCAGTGACAGTGTTAATGTCGTATGGTTCTGTGGTTTTATAAAGAAGAGGCGAAGCTGTAGTAAGTAGGCAGTGATTGTCGAAAGTAACTGTATCTGCGCCTAAGTTTACCAGTTCTAGCAAAATGTTGCCTTTATGGCATGTGGAAAGAGTGTTTCCGAAGAAAAGTGTGCCTGAGGAAAGATAATCACTTTTACTCTCAGTAATGAGTGCTAAATTCTCTGGAGGAGAAGCACCAATGTTGGACTGTACCTTAACAGGGAGAATATACCTTGAGTGTGGTAATATCTCTAAGTCCGTAGAAGTATACACATTATAAGAAAGAGTGTCGTCTATGACAACATTCTGGCTTTCTGAAATTTTATCCGAGTAAATGGATGGATGGGTTGTAAATTTTGTATAACTACGGCTACTATTAATGTAATCCGAGTAGGGCGTCTGGTGCGACGAAGAGAAAGGAGAATTAATTTCAAGTGGGCTACCATCAGGTATTTCCGCGTATCTGGTCGGTTGCGACGAAGATAGAGAAGGATGAGAAATTGTGTTAATCTCCTGTAAGGAATTAGGAAGGATATTAAAAGAATCAGAAGAATTGTGAGTATGTTCAGAAGGATGTTTAAAAGTATATTTATAATTGTGTATGGGAGCTTTACTTACCTCTTTTTGGTGAAAATGTACTCGCTTACCATTATTGTACTGACTAAACAACTTTTCCTGATGCTGTACTACTTCTTCTGCAGTTAACCCTTTTTCCCTATTACCTATATTATCCATCTCATCCGGAAGAGATGAATAAAAATTAGTATGTTCCATCGTAGGAGCTACAGAACGACACCGACTCTCTGGAGAGTTATACTGCTCATTATTTATAATCAATGATGTCTGAAAAGAATCCGACCTAGGATTAGGATAGCTTGTGACAGGACGCTCAAATGAGTTATGAGGCAGTGGTGTTCCTATACGAGGTGACACCCCGGTGGTTCGATTAGGAATGTAAGTGTTGTGATTAACACTATTAAACATTACACTCCGAGGAATGGGACCTGGAGGTTTTGGCACTGCGGTGCTCATAGTTAACTTACCTTCTGGTGCATTAAATTGAGACCTATTAGCATTATATAAAGGTTGCATTGGTGTGCACCGACCTAAATTGGCACGTGGTGATGTACAATGCACTTGTGGAGCTTTATTTGGAAGAGTCACTGCGGTGCTCCGTCCTAAATGGCCTAAATTTGTTATACATTTAGTAGGATAAATTCTTTTTACTGGAATTTGGTTTTCCCCGTGCTTCCCCATGGTGGGAGCAGCGGTGGTCAAGCAGCCTCCATCATTAGAGGAGCGATACAGATTATTCGAGCAGCCTCCAGCAGAGGAGCGATACAAGGGAAATATAGAGCGATCTCCGGTACCTACGGAGGCTCTATAATCCGGATGGCGGTGCCCGGTTCCAGGAACGCCGTTATTATAGATACTAGAGTGTGCTCCTGTATTTAGGGAGACCCTAGGTGGAGATTGGAAAGAATGCGTACCGGTACCGACAGTAGCATTTCCATCTCTTATTGCATTACTGGCTGAATTTAGTACAGCCTAATTATAACTTACCATACCTGTAGGTTCTATATCCTTTCGTGGAGGCGTAGATTTAATAGCTTGACTATAAGACCTATCTGTACCTATTTGTGTACCATTGTGGTATGGATAACTTTGGAAATTATTTAAAGAAAGGGGAGCATTTTTGCTCTTGGTTCCCTTTTTTATTAATTTTAACTGAATCTCCTTAATTTCAC
Organism: Trachelipus rathkii; assembly: GCA_015478945.1. Taxonomy (NCBI): domain Eukaryota; kingdom Metazoa; phylum Arthropoda; class Malacostraca; order Isopoda; family Trachelipodidae; genus Trachelipus; species Trachelipus rathkii. The sequence goes on along the minus strand of JABUQX010036232.1, from coordinate 26,559 downwards.
CATTTATATCCATAAAATGAACACAATCACGCCTTATGTTTATTGTAAGTGGCAAAATTTTTAATGTATCGGTTCCTATTAAAACATCTAAAGGAAACGACGTAGAGTCCGGTACCACATAAAAGTTACAAGTAAATGACTTACCATAAATTAATACCTGCAGTTCTGTTCTTCCTAATATTTCCAACTCTTGTCCTGATATAGACTTTAATATAATATCCGATTGGTGCAAAACAGGACGCTTTTTATTATCCGCACTATTGTATAGTTGCCGGAAAAGGCTCTCTTTCATTATCGAACGTGAGGCATCTGTGTCGGTGAGCGCTACTGTGTTAATGACCTTGGAATAATTATATGTGAGCTGAAAAGGAAGGCCATACAAAACTCCTGGCTTCATATGGTTAGAAGTGGTAAGTATGTAAGATGATGGTAAGGAAGAAGGAGTGTCTTCTATTAGAAAGGACATAGGGGATGCGGTAGACGTTTATACTCTCGACTCCGAGAGGGGTAGGGCAGTTATGAACGGGAGTCTGACTCATAACGCCCTCTGAAAATTTGGATCAATGTTATTATCATTGGGTGGATAGTAAGATTGAACTTGTTCATTAGAATAAGGTGTAAAATTTTCATAAGAGGACATAGGTTGGTCCATAGAAGGAGGATAAGCAGCAGCTTCGTCCATAGCTCCTACATGCTGACGCATGTATCGGCCGGAGCTATGCACAGGAGCTGAAGAAGGACGCTGAGAGAGAGGATTGGACGTATACACATTACGAGGGACATAGGACGCGGAAGGTTTATACATGGGACGTTGTACATTAACTGAAGAAGGAAAAGTACGTGAAGGATAATTAGAAGAGGTAGAAGGATGAGAAAAAGAGGAAGGATAAGAAGGTGAACCCTCTGGTTTCCTGTTACCTCGCTTGTCTTTTTGCACCCTTTCACCTCTAGTCTTGTCCTTGCGTACTACTTTTCTCTCTCTCGTCCCTTCAGGAGCAAGAGATAAATACTTTATTCTCCTTAATGCACTAGGGCTATTGAAGTCCCAGCTTGTACCAGCACAAGCTTCAGTGATTCCCCTTTGATGATACATTTTACAACTTGAACAAAATGCATCAAACACGCACTCCCTTGTCAAGTGACCGTATCTCTCGCACCTTGTACACCTAGGCACACTAGCTCTTAGGTTACTAGGTCTCTCTCTAGTTCCTTGTCTCTCTCTGGTTCCTCCCTGTCTCTCTCTCTACTACTTTTCTCCTGAACTTGATGAACATTTTGTTTACTTTTTACATTAATGGAAGTGGGAAGCTTCTGTGGAGTCATTAAATTTATGGCATTTGCAGTCTTGGCGATGTATATCTCAACCTGTTCTAAAATGCTCTTATTTATGTCGAAATATTCAACTATCTTGGGTTGTAAGGCCTTGGATGTGTACTTGAATACTTTTGAAAATAATAGCATGCGTTTAGTCTTCTCTGAGATGCCTTCACCGTACTGAGCTATTGCATGCCTATCGTAGTCGTCTACAGCTACGGTTAATTCATTCACAAATGATAGGA
>JABUQX010036232.1:15000-17500 GCA_015478945.1 Trachelipus rathkii | reverse complement strand
TGGGGTGGGGGTGGGGGCATTATCTACGTCAAGAAGTTTTTGGTCAGCAAATAAAATATAAAATTGAGTTGGCATTGTAATTATCTACCCCCAGTGGATTAAATGATGCTTAGATTATATCTAATTTAATTGCAGAGCCCTGCCTTCTTCTCAGCTCATTTGGAAATTCTATTCACCGTGGACGTGGTTTCGAATCCACCTATGAGAATGAGAGAGTGTATAATTTTTTTTTGTAATTATTAGTTCTGGCTTTGTTTTATGTTTGGTTATTTATTTAGTGATGTGTGGGTATTGAGATTAATGTGATTCACTATGCCTTAAACTAAAATTAAATAAATATTACAAGAAATCTCCTACTGGCAATTTTTGTGTCTGTTCAGCAGTCGGATTCGAGGATTTTGAACCTTCTCTTTTAAGAGAAGAAGAACTACGATCCTTAAGCGAGAAAAAGCTCGCTTTAATCCACTGAGCCACCGTGAACTCATATATATATATATATATATATATATATATATATATATATATAATATATATTATAATATATATATATATATATATATATATATATATATATATAAAAAAAAAATATATATATATATATATATATTATATATATATATATATATATATATATATATATATTATATATATATAATATTATCTATATATATATATATATATATATATATATATATATATATATATATATATAATATAATATAGTATATATATTATATATTATATATATATATGCTGTATCAAGTTGAAACTCTTTTTCCGAAAGGATATTGAACGCTTGAGAGGCAGTATGTTGCAGAGTTACAATAATTATTTGTTGTTTTTGGGCAAATTAAGAGTTAGGGCATGAGTTATGGAAGAGTTTAAAATAGTTTCTATGAAAATGAATTTTATGTCTTTTAGAGGAAAAGAAAGATGATTCCAATATTTATATTTTTTTCACTCTCGACTTTAAATTGAGAAGTAGAAATTTTGTTTTACCTTATGCGGTACTTTGATGGTGAATTAGAGGTCAATATAGGATACTAAAAAAGGAATCGTTTGTCATGATTTGGTGAATATTTTTTACCAAACGAGTAGTTAAGGTTTTGGAATGGTTTTGTTCACACGGTGTAGATAACTAATAGTTAACTATTACATTTTTAAAAATTAGGTTGAACAGTTATGTGAATATTTTTGGTAATTTTATTTTTTTTTTATTAGTTCAGATTTAAAATAAAATGAAAAATAAATAAAAAAATAAATATATTGCATGCTTAACTTTATTTTGAGTTGACGGCCGTGGTTTTGTTAATGTAAATTTTAAATTTATGCAAGAGCCCTTTTGGAGCTTGTGTTTATGTTCTTTTGACTCGCATACTCATTACTCTAAGTTTCAAAACAACCCTTTTAAGAATGAAAATGTCTTGCAAGTATTTTATTTAACAAATCATTATGCAATTAATTTTAAAATAATTAAAATTTTATTAATAATTGTTAGAAAGAACGATTACTTGTTAGTAAACTCTAATTATTTTAAGATCTACTTTAAGGAATGTAAAATTAAACAGTTGCGGTCGGAATTTGACTAAATTCTTCCCGAACCGAAATAAAATATGTAAATGCAAGGCTGAAATTCTGGAAAACATCTCCAAATATTATATATAATATATATATTATATATATATATAATATATTATAATATATATTTATACACCATATATCAAATACACCAAAACATACAAATATAATATACATATATTTAAATATATATAAATGAGTTTGCATATATATATATATATATATATATTATATATATTGGTTGGATGCACCACCTGATTCTTCTCTCAAGGGGATCATATCTAACAACATCTATTTCTTCATTTGTTTTACACAAACAATGTCAAGCAAAGCACGATCACGCGGCCTCATTGATAACCCATGCGTGTATATTGGTGTATCCTCCTTTTAAATTAATTAATAGGAGTATAGACCCATGGCATGTATATTGATGCATACTCCTTTTAATTAATTAAAACGGCAAGTGTTTCCTATTATCACCTCTCTTTAGTTTCTACAATTGGAAATAAATTTCATGACACATTTTTCCACGATTTCATTTCTTTTCAAAATTTCTTGATATATATATATATAATATATATATATATATATATATATATATATATATATATATATATATATATATATATATATATATATTTTATAATAAATATGAATACTTATATAGATATATATATAACAATATCTCTGAAAGCATTAAATTTTATTTTAAAACTTCAAATGCAAAAGACTTCGATAAAGAAGAAAAATGACTACGCGGCATTATTAACACCCACATTAAATCTACAAGTAACTCAAAAATCACAGTTAAGTTAATATCGCAAAACAAGAAAACTTTATTCCTGCTTCTCTACTAAGATACCGCTTTCAGTTAATCACCATATCGTGTACCAATTCGCATGTCCCGAGTCTGAGCTGTACG
>JABUQX010036231.1:57500-61981 GCA_015478945.1 Trachelipus rathkii | reverse complement strand
TATTATTATTATTATTATAATATTATTATATTATATTATTATTATCTATTTATTATTATTATCTTATTTATAATATAATTTGTAATTATAAAAATATATATATATATATATATATATATATATATATATATATATATATATATATATATATATATAATATATATAATATATATATATATATATATATATTATATATATATATATTTTAATATATATATAACCGAAGAAGGTGCTCTTGCCTCCTCATATTTCCATATGCAAGAGCCGTCACTTTTATATATATATATATATATATTATATATATATATATATATATTATATATATATATATATATAATATATATAATATATATATAATATAATATTATAGTATATATATATATAATAATATATATATATAGTATATATATAATTATTAATATATATAATATATATATATACATATATATTATATATAATATATATATATACTATATATATATAATATATATATATATATATATATATAATATATATAATAATCTGTATATCATATATAAATCAAAATTTTAAGATGTCAACTAAAAAATTCTGAACATTTCTTCCGTTTAGTTTTAAATTGATGTTTTAGATATCACTGTAAACACCGTAAAATTTGTTATTTATATTATTACATCCGCATTCGCAATAAATATTATATAATATATGTATATATATATATATGTATATATATTAATATATATATATATATAATAATTATATATATTATATATATAGTATATAATATATATATAATATATATATATATATATATATATATATATAAATATATATGTATATAAGGATTTTAAAATTTGGACAAAATTATCATGGAATGAGAATATTTAAATTTGGCATCATTGTATTGCCTCCGTTTAAGGCAAATCCCTATCAAATCCGTAGACTATTTCACCTCTAGCAACCTTAGAATGCCCATCTCCAAAATACTTGTAGATGCAAGTTTTCAAATCTTTCATCCCGCTTATTTTTCGCTCTTGTCCGTTTTACAACCTTTTGCTGTCCAGTTTCAAAACAATTGTCCCAATTTTCATTTTGTAATTTATCCAAAATATAAAAACATTTAATCAGTTTTATGTGTATATCATGTAAATAGATAAGGGAAAACAGTGAAATTGGGACGTTCTCATCCTTAATCTTCATATCTCTAGGCACCCATTTAAGGTTAACATAGAGAAGGAAGCTGTGTCCCCTGCCCCCTTCCCCCCCGAAAAACTCCTGATTGACAGCATAACTCCTGCCAACTTATGTATAGATATCTATATCTCTGGTATTTTATATTTATAATATATATATATAATATATATAATATATAATATATATGTATATATCTTAATATAACATAATTACATAATATATATACACTAATATATATATAATAATATAATATATATATAGTATATTATATATAAATATATATTATATTATATATATAATATAATATATATATATATATATTATATATATATATTATATATACTATATATATATATATATATATAAGAAGGTATATATATATATATTATATATTTATATATATATAGTATAATTATATATTATTATTATATATATATATACTATATATTATATATATATATACTATATATATATATATTATATTAAGAAGTATATATATATATATAATATATATAGTACACAAAATCAAATATATAAAAAAAAATATAATATGGATAGTAATAAAATATACAAATTTAATAAATCATAAGTTTATAAATAGTATTATGACATTAATATATGTATAAATCTTATATATATTATATATATATTATGCATTCAGTTTGTACAAACTCTGTGTACAGTACATTAAATAAAGAATTATGAGCAATTTATTGCAGGCTATAAACAAGGCCACTAACACTCACGCATTATCTTCCCTAAAACACACACAACACACAACACAACACCACACACACACACACACACACACCACACACACACACACACCACACACCAAACCACACACAAAAAGAAACAATAAAGATATTATTTTTCCCGTGTTGTTAACTTGACATTTTTTTCCAGCCCGGATGCAAGTTCCGGTTTCGTTGCCGGAAACCACCGCCCTGTTGGTTCATTAGACAAATATAATAATAAGAATTAAGAATACTAATAATTAATAATAATATTAATAATTATAATAATAATAATAATAATAATTAATAATAAAATAATAATAATAATAATAATAATAATAATAATAATAACAATAACAATAACAATAACAATAGCAAATAACAATAACAATAACAATAACAATACCAATTAATAATAAATAATAAAAAATAATAAAATTAATAATAAAATAATAATAATAATAATAATAATAATAATAATAATAATAATAATAATAATTTTAATTAATGAATATGAAAAGTATTTATTAATGGAAATGAGGAAAAATGTTTAGTAAAAAATTAGTTAGAATAAATAAGAATTAATAATAAGTACGGATTATGTAATAATACAAAGAATTTATGTAAAATATTAAAAATAATAATAATAATAATAATAATAATAATAATAATAATAATAATAATAATAATAATAATAATAATAATAATAATAATAATAATAATAATAATAATAATAATAAAAATAATAATAATAATAATAATAATAATAATAATAATAATAATAATAATAATAATAATAAATAATAATAATAATAATATAATAATAATAATAATAATAGAATAATAATTAATAATAATTAATAATAATAAGAATAAAATAATAATAATAATAATCAATTTAATAATAATAAATAAAAATAATATAATAATAATAATAATAATAATAAATAATAATAATAATAATAAAAATAATTAATAACTAATAATAATAATAATAATAATAATAATAATAATAATAATAATAATAATAATAATAATAATAATAATAAATACTATATACATACGTGTCTACACATAAATTTCAAAGGTACGGTGAGTCAAACAAATCCTATGTGCGAATATAAAAATCAAACCACTTACTTAGACTTCAAAAACTCTTCTGATTTTTGGTTCTTGGAGGAGAAAAAGCTAATTTGAAATAGATGATGAATTGAAACATTGAGTAATTATTTTGTCATCGCGCGACTCAAAATTGTGATAAAAGTGTAAGTTAATGAGGAAAAGGAAGAAAAAAATGACAAGGATAAACAAGGAAGACAAAGAAGTGCAAGTCAGAAGACAAGGATGAAGAAGAAAAATAATAAAAGACAAAAGGAAGAAGAAGAAGAAGAAGAAGAAGAAGAAGAAGAAGAAGAAGAAGAAGAAGAAGAAGAAGAAGAAGAAGAAGAAGAAGGAAGAAGGAAGAAGAAGAAGAAGAAGAAGAAGAAGAAGAAGAAGAAGAAGAAGAAGAAGAAGAAGAAGAAGAAGAAGAAGAAGAAGAAGAAGAAGAAGAAGAAGAAGAAGAAGAAGAAGAAGAGAAGAAAGATAGGAGTAGTAGAAGTATAAGAAGACGTAGTGGAAATAGGAAGAAGAGAAGAGAACGCAGAAAATGAACTAGGAAGATTTCAGGTGAAAAAAGAAGAAAAAAAAAATAAAAGAAAAAAAGAAAGAAAAAAAGAAGAAAAAGAAAGAAAAAGAAGAAAAAGAAGAAAAAGAAGAAAAAGAAGAAAAAGAAGAAAAAGGAGAAAAAGAAGAAAAAGAAGAAAAAGAAGAAAAAGAAGAAAAAGAAGAAAAAGAAGAAAAGAAAAAAGAAGAAAAGGAGATAGAAAAAAGAAGAAAAAGGAAGGAAAAAACATGCAAGCAAAAAAGAAAAAGAAGAAAAAGAAGAAAGTCGCTATTAATGGTATTTCAGGGCGTTGCATTCTTAAGAGCTCAAAGAATATGATGATGAAAAATATGGAACTAGGTTGGGTTACTGAGTGGGGAAGGAGTTTGAAGGGGAGAAGATAGCGGAGCGAAACTGAGAATCCCCTATCCATGGCGACTCGCCCTACAAGCCTTAAACTCCAGTCTCTTATACATCGATACGACCTACTTTTAGGGTATTGATTAACATTTTTTTTTAAATTTCAACTAAACTTTTTGGAATGATACAAAATTCGCAACTAAAATACAGAAATAAATTTGTAAACTAAACTGAAGCACTTGGGCAACTGTTATATTTAAATGGGGGAATTTTGCTAGTATTATTCAGGAAAAAAAAATCTAATATCACTACTCAACAAAGATTTTGCCACATAAATGAAAACGATTGTTTCTAGTCAATTTCGGTACGATAAAAACGAATTTGATCTTAGAAATGAGCTATCACGTACCATTTTTGAGAAAATTGAAATCTAAATTAAAATTCTTAAATAAATTATATATAGAGAGAGACCTATCTATATAAAATATATCATATATATAATATTTATATTATATTATATATATATATATATATAATATATATATATATATATATATATATATATA
>JABUQX010036231.1:30000-52500 GCA_015478945.1 Trachelipus rathkii | reverse complement strand
ATGCTTCTTTCTATGAGGTTTATAATCTACATTCCACCGGGATTGGTGATCAACTAAGACTGCGTGCTAACCTATACTATCTTTGAGGCTTATAATCTACATTCCACCTGGATTTGTGATCAACCAAGGCTGCGTGCTAGCCTATACCAAAATTTACCTTATACGTAAATTTTGTCTATACTATCTTCCAAAGCCGGGCGCGACTTTAATTTTTTTAGGTGCTACTTTAACTTTGCGACTTCGAAATTCATAGTGCGACAAAGTCGCAAGGTCACAACGCCCAGCTCTGCTATATTCGTTATACCGAGCTATCAATTTGCCTTCATCTTCTGAAGTCTTGCCTTCTCTCAGGTTTATGGTTTTATGAAGAGGGTTTCCGGTTTCCAACTCTGGAAGGAAGAAAGTTGAAAAGAGCAGGATAAATCAGGAAATATAACTGAGTAAGTGAGTTTGAAATATCAAATTTTCTATACTTTCTATTTCTATTCTTATCTACCGTTGTGCTTAGTTGACAAAGATCCCAAGATCTTATATATTTATATATTTTCAATTTAAAAGTTTCCCCCGTAGTCATATTTTTTGGCTTTGGATCTTAATCCACAAACCGCAACATTTGATTCCATTTTCTGTATTGTAAGATAGTCCCAATTTATAAGTTAACTTTTAAAGTGATATTTAGTGATAAAGTTATTGATTCAAGGCCTTGAAATCCACATTAAAAAATCTTTATTTTCACTTTCCAATTTAGGGTTCTGATGGAGCTCTGACTTAAAGTGTTCAAAGATAGTCTAGTCTGACTAGTCATTATTGTTAGTCCATTATCTTAAATTAATTTTTTTTTCTTTTTTAATTACTTTAAAATGATAATTTCCAAAATTTAAATTCTTAGAATGATTAAATCACATGTGTATATATATATATATATATATATATATATATATTATATATATATATATCATATATATATATATATATATATAATATCTATATATATTATATAAATATTATATATATAAAAAAATATATATATATATATATATATTATATATATATATATATATATATATATATATATATATATATATATATATAATATATATCTATTTTTTTATATATTATATATATATAATATATATATACATGTGTAATATATATATATATATATATATATATATATATATATATATTGCAATTTCAATGTAGAATATATTTAATTAGTTTTAACTATTATCGATAAAGAAAGCTATAAAACAATAGTTTTTATTGTAATTAATTAAAATAATAATAATAATAATAATAAAAATAATAATAATAATAATAATAATAATAATAATAATAATAATAATAATAATAATAATAATAATAATAATAATAATAATAATAATAATAATAATAATTGTTTAATAATTATTAAAGAATTATTATTATTATTAATAATAATAATAATAATAATAATAATTATTTTTATAATTATTAAAGAATTATTATTATTATTATTATTATTATTATTATTATTATTATTATTATTATTATTATTATTATTATTATTATTATTATTATTATTATTATTATTATTATTATTGTTATTGTTATTGTTATTATTATTATTATTATTATTTCTGTTGTTGTATCGAGTCCACTTTTTTAGGGCCGATCCTTGTTCAGAGTCCGGATTCTAAGCCAAGATATTGCCAAACCTTTTGTAAAAAAAATTATATTAAATTATTATATTGAATATTTTTGTGCATATAATAATTATTAAGATACAATAATAATTATAATATTAATATTTTAAAATTTTTTTAATCACAGTTTGAAACATGAGTTTAGGTAATATATGCAAAATTACTTAACTAAAAAAGATAATAAAAATAAATATATAATCTATCACGTTTTTTTCTATAAGTGAATTATAATTAGTTTTCTTTCTAATTTTTTTTTCTCTCTCTAACCCTTTCAATTAGCAAATGAGAAAAATACAGATAGAACTAGATTAAACTACAACAGAGATTGTTGAGACGGAATGTGGAGTTCCACAAGGTAGCATCCTCATTTTTAATAAAATGATATGTGATCTTTAATGGAAAGACCTCCAGAGATAAAAGATTTTCTTAGTTCTATGGAGTCGATTGTGTATCTTGGGTTTTCTAATTCAAATCTTTGCGCTTTAGTTTAAGCAATTTAGAAAGCTTTATATTCACTAATGATTTGAATAGAAACTTGTGATTTAATTTTTTCAGTTAATAATACTACTACAGTAATTGTGTTGTCATACAAGATGTCCCTTAAAAATTCCACCCCACTAAACCATGTATGGGAAGGAATTCAAATACACAGCTTCACAAAAAATTTATGTATTTTAACTAAATGTTACTTGAAATGTAATAAATGTAAGCATAGAAACCAATATTGCTCCTAAAATATTTGGAAAATCAGAATTGGGGATCGGAGAAAACAAATTCTATTGTATATTTATGGTGAAATTATACTGTGATCAAGAAAGTTTTTTTTTTTTACTTCCTCACAAAGACCAATCTACAATCCTTTTGTAGCTAGTAACGCCAGGGAATTAATTAATGTAACTGCTGGAGATCTCCATTGTTAAAAAGAGGACTTCTTTGAACCAGAAGCTTTTAATATCATTAAAGATAAAAGAAAATGTATAGGTATAAATATATAGTTCAAGCGGAAAATTTTCAAATTCTAATACTCTAACAAGATTTATTCTTATAAATTATTATTTTTATGATTTCTTTCTCTTTCGTCCAACGACTTGTATATATAGATTGAAATAATTTTATGAAGATTTAACTTTGCCTCAGATAATTGCTGTTAGCCCACAACACATAATTACAACCATAAGTGATGTTTACTTTGATTACAGTGTGAAAGCGGAATCAAAAAAAGCAATGCAGCACCCATAATACTTTAACAGAAGATTTTAGAGAAAATTCATCTTATTTAAACCCATAATTGTAATGAAAGTGTTATGGATGTTATTCAAAAGAATAGATTAACTAGTTGTCCTTTTAAAAATAGTAAATTTTAATCTCAATTGAAACTCTTATATTATATATAGTATTGTATTTATGACACAATTATATGCAATATACATGGGCAGATTTTTTTTATTTGAAATTTCACAAGGAAGCATAATATATATATATATATAATATATATATATATATATATTATATTATATAGTATATATATTATATATATATTATATAAGTATATATTATAATATATATATATATATATATATATATATATATATAATATATATATTATATTTATACTATATATATATATATGTACGGAGATAAATATATAATACATTGATATATATAATATATATATATATATATATATATATATATATATATATATATATAATATATATATATACAGTATATATATATATATATATATATATATAGTATATATATATATATATATATATATATATATATATTAAATATATATATATATACTATAATATAATATATATATATAATAAACAGTATATTATATATAATATTATATATATATTATATTATATATATATATATATTATAGTCTATATATATATATTATATATACTATATATATATATATATATTATATATCTATATATATATATATATTTTATATATTATATTAATATTATATACTATATTATATAGTATATATATATATATATATATATATATTTTGTTTCTATATATAAATACAATGGCTGAAATATTTATGTATATATATTAAATTATATACATATTATAATATATATATATAAATATATATATATATATATATAATATATTATATATAATATATATATATATATATAATTGTTAATGCTACGGCTACAACATCAACTTACTTGCATAAATCTTGAATCAATTGGTATCACGGCCAGATCCCCTTCTTAGATGATGCAAAGGAAACATAAAGTTTACACACTAGTAATGGCAGTAACTTCTCAACCAAATTGATAGCACCAGTGATTAAATAAACCTTAATGTAAATAAAATTTTAAATTTGGATGAGGATAGTGTTAATTTTAAAGTGTCGACTGAATGTGAGAATTGAGATTTGGGAATGCAGTTTCAAAAGTTATGTTATGACAAATTTCTTTTTGGGGTGATTATGTTGTTAGTATTTAAGTTATAAAATAAATGGAAATATTGAACTCGATTATGTTGTTACTATTTATTTTATTAAATAAATGAAAAATATTAAACTGATTATGTTGTTGGTATTTAAGATATAATAGAAAAATTAAAAATGAATTTGATTATGTTGTTAATATTTAAGATATAATTTAACTAGTTCATAAAGTTTTTAATTAATGTTTCTTTGTCTTTTAAAAATTTTCTGGTTTTAATTTTTTAATTTACATCGTTAGAAATGTTGAAGATAGTTTCTTGAAAATAATGTCTTTGATGGTGTTTGTTTCAAAGATGTTATTATGTTTCACATATGTTTACAAATATGTGATGTTCCCCTGGGGGAGAAAAGGGAAAGAAAATTTTTAAGTTGGTGGGGGAGGTCGAGGAGGTGGATGACCTCTACCTGCAGGAAAAGTTTGCTTAGGAGGTAAAAGATATTCTCTTTGTCCTCTCATAATAGTAGCAGGTTGTTGTCTGTTTCAAAATTGCATGGGGTGTGGGATTGTCAGGGTTTTATTAAATGTTTAAGGAGGTCTGTAGGATGGATCATTCACCCTGGTGTCTGGAGGGGTGGGGGGAGATATTTCTGCTAAAGTAGTGGGTTGTGGTTGGACTGTTTCTTGAGAAGGAGCTCTAGGGGGTAAGGTTGGAGGTTCGTCTAAAGAAAATCTAGGAAGGAGTGGTGGTGGTGGTGATGTAAGTCTTTGTAAAGGTTGTAATTTTGGAGGGGAAGGTAAGATTTGGAAATCTTTCATAGGTGATCTTATATGTGCATGGGAGGATGCTTCATGGGAAGTGGGTTCTTCCGGTGGTATTCGTTGTCTTTGTAGCAAAGGAGGTCTGTATGGTGTTGGAGAAATTTGTTCTGGTGATGCAGTTTCTTCATGTGGGAATAACTGTCTTTGTTGTAAATTTTGTATGTGTAGGGAAGGTATGTGTAAAGGAGTTGTTGGTGTAGTCGGTGGTTGACTTTGTGGTCGTTGTTGGGTTTGTGTTGGGAATATTGTGTTTGGTGGAGCGTATATGGTATGTGGTATGTTTCGTATGGTTTGTTGGGGAATTGTAATTTGTTGAATTTGTTTTGGAGGAGGTCTTGTTTTTGTATGTAGGTCGCCGTGGTGTTGTTGTTGGGAAAGGGGTTGGAAATGATTTGTAACTTTAGATATTTTTACATTATCCCTGTGGACAATAAAAGATTTTGAGGAATTTAGACATTGGAGTAACAGTTTGTTATAAGGAACAAACTGTAGGATTCTATAAGGACCTGTCCATTTTTGGGCAAGTTTGGGGGTTTGTTTAGGCTTTAGGACGTTCAAGATGTGAACTAAATCGCCTATTTTCATTTGGATAGCACCAGATTTAGGTAGTTGTATTAGGAATTTGTTTTTCTGTTTTCTGCCTTGTAAATGTTTTCGAGCTGGTCTCTAATTAAGTGGCTCGCTCGCTATTTCATCGACACAATCATTTATGTACTTACGGGGTGGTTGTGTAGAAGTAAAAGGGGAGGAATAGTTTGGAAGGTCCCAAGGAAGTCGTTTATTGTAAGTGTAAAGGAGGAAGTGTGGGGAAGTACCGATGGCGGAATGGTAGGTTGAATTTATGGCAGTTTGTGTGAATGGAATGTATTGACCCCAGTCATTGTGATTGGTGTTGACATAGTGTCGTAGATAATTGCTTATCTTATGATTTTCTTTTTCAACCAATGCATTACTCTGGGCGTGTCGCACAACTATGTTAACTGCCCTAATTCGCCATTGGGCACAAATCTTCTTTAAAAGTTAGGTAGGTCAGCTCCGGTGCGCGATTCGGAAATAATTACCCTCTTGGAGTAGAATTGGCGAACGAGAGTTAATCCTCCTAGGATAGCCTGTGTCAATGTCTTTGTAGTATGTTTGTTTTTAAGGGGGACAAGTTCGAACATATCCTAGTAAGAGAGTCTTGTCATGCAAAAGGATATTTTACATTGTGTAGATTTTGCATTGGTGTAAAGGTCCTATTAAATGTCTTAGGTGGAGGCTCTGGAAAAAGGTTCATCAGGGGAGGGGGTATGCTTTTATGGGGGCGTTTTTGGGAGTATTACCTTTATTGTTTTTTGTTGCAGAAAGGACATGTATACAATAACATTGGTTCAGGTGTATGTTAATGTTGTTGGATTTCATGTTTATTTTTCCTCATACATTCTACTGAATTCTTCTCTGCTGCTCTTCGGGCAGTCGTCCCGCTTCAGGAGGTTCCATGGGCCCGTGTACAATGGAGCAGGAGTGATAAGTGTGTTCTAGGTACTAGCTGGATAAGGGAAAGTGCCAGATACTGTGTGCTCTGCAATATATGCCTATAATGTCATTTGATCTCTAATGAACATGAGGGTAAGTGTCACTAGCAAGGAGTTTGTCTTTGCTTCGGCATATATGAGTGGTTGTTATGGAGATAATGATGGGCATAGGTGTGTGATATGCATATTCATCACGAGTGGGATTAGTGAAGGAGCCTGATTTACATGAGTGTTATATTGTTATTTGTGCTCTACTAAAAAATGTTATTGCTTATTAGTCGAGGGGATAGCTTCCAGAGAGTAGAGGGTACGGTGAGTGGTTTTGCTTGCACATAGATAAAAAGATAATGGACGGGGGGAGTGGTTTAACTACTTATAATAGTCAGTAGAATATGCCTATTGTGTTTTTGTAGTATAGATCTCCTTAATAGTTTGTTTGTGAGAATTTTGTTGGATTTATAAGTGGGCTATGTTTAAATTCCATATTTCTTAAGGTCCTGTAAGTTGTTTTATGGACGTATGAGGTGAATCAACGGTTGGTTATACCCGTGGATAATTTGGTAAGCGGATAACGCGAATACCGGTATTCTTAAAATTTTTGCAACGCAAAGACTATAGCCAATGCTTCTTGCTCAATAGTTTTGTAATTAGCTTCGGATTTGTTTAGTGCTCTGGAGATGAAAGATAATGGCTTCTCTTTGCCATTCTCGTCTAATTGGTATAGGACAGCACGAGCCGCTAGGTTAGCGAGGCATTGGTGTTGATATAGAATTCGCTTGGAGGTAATCAGGGAATCTTAGTTGGGGTTGGAGTAACAACTTATCTTTTAAGGATAAGAAAGCTCTTTTGGGTTGCTCCCGGTCCCCCTAGAAAATAGTGTGCGATCTTGGTTGTAGCAATTGCACCGATGTGGTTTATAGGTTTGGGCGGGCTTATTTGATGTAGAGTAGTCCTAACGCGTCTTAGTGGGATAAGTAGTTCATGGAAACAATGACAAAGATCTGGTTTCTGCTAGGCATTAGTGAGGAGGGTTTGAAAAGTAGCAAGGGTCTGGAAGATTCTTGAATGGGTTCAGGGGAGATGTTCCGTCTTGGGAAATTTTAAAACCCAGAAAAAGGGGCTGTTTCGGAGAAACTTACATTTAGCAAGTTTGATCTTCATCTTTTCTTTCTAAAAGATTGGAAAACCTTTTCTAAGTTACCGAAATGTTCTTTTAATGTTTCCCCAAGTATTAAGACATCGTCCAAGAAGACTCTGCATGCGTCACCTAGGAGGTGAGACAACACCATTTCCATTGTCCTTGCGAACACTGGGGGTGCATTGGACAAACCAAAATTGAGTCTTGTTGGTGCATACTGACCTCGCGGAGTGCGGAAGGCTAGTAGCGGTTGTGTCTCTTCCTCGATTTCCAGACAATGGTAAGCGTCGAGAAGATCGAGACTGCTGAAAATTTTGGATTTTCCCAGCGTAGAGAGGATGTCAGCAATACAAGGCAGGGGGAAGCGGTCTAACACCGTATGTGCGTTAATGTGCCTGTAATCGGCCACAATTCTTGGAGTTGAGGAGTTCTTCTTTGGAATGACGAGCAGAGGGCTCGAATGGGGACTACTAATTGGACGGATGTACCCTTTTTGTTGGGCGGACTTGACCCAATCGTCTATCTGGGTCAAGTATTTATGGGGGAGGCGGTACTGTGGGCGGTACAGTACCTTTGGAGCGTTTTCTTTAAGTTGTATGGAAAATTTAGTTAAAGGACAAATGGGGACTTCATCATCTTCTAAGGCTATTACATCTCTGTAAGTCATCAACAGATCAATTAAGTTTTCTAACTGATCTTCATTATTTTTGAAAGATTCCTGGACGAGTTTTTTGAAAGTATTTCTTAATTGAGTTGGAGTTAAGCCTTTGGAAGAGGTGGCCAAATTTACATTGGACGTTTGGAGGGGTTCGTCAAGAACTATAATAGGATTAGCCCTGGTTAGGACGGTATTTTGAGGAAGGAATTGGGAAGAAGCGCTCATATTTATTATGTCCAGGAGAACTTGGCCGTCGGAGGCCGAACTCAGTACACTACCAGCAAAAAGAAAGTTGCTGATATAGGTGTTCTCTGTGGACAGAATAAAATTGTCAGGAGGAGAAGTATGAGCGGGGGAAGAAGCTTTAACAGAAAGAGTGTACTTAGAATAAGGAGTTATTTCTGTGTCTTCTAAAGTAGATAAATTATAGGAAACGTCAGTATCAATTAAAAGATTGTTAGGAGTAGAAATGTCGTCGGAGTAGAGGGGCATAGTCTCTGTATGGTTTACCTCTGTATGTTTAGCATGTATGCTGGGGGATTTCTTTTTGGTAGGGTATTGGTGGGTAAGTGGTATGGGGATAGTAAGGTTATTTGTTGTTACTTCAATTGTATTTTGTTTTGTTTGTAAGTTTATTCTTGGATTATTTAGGAAATTGGTACCTAGTAAGAAAGGTGTACTAAAACCACAAAGATTGTCACATATGACTATGAAGTTAACTGGTATGTTTTCCCCGTGTAAAGTTAAGTAAAAAATTATTGTACCCATTTGGTAAAATTCTGAACCCGTGATAGAACGTAATGTAATTTCTGTGGGTTTTAATGGTATGTTTATGTTAAATGTCTCTTCCATTTCGCAAATGAAAGAGTACCGGCAGAGGCTACTGTTACTACCTGAATCTAAAATCAGTTCTCTGTCTTCTAATATGTAGTTTTTGTAATTTATATTAGCTTTTAAAATATACGCGGGTCCTATTGGCGGATTAGCTTTGTGGGCATTATTTAATAGGATTTGGCTATCATTAGTAAAAGCGGAAGATAGAGTAATATCTTGAGATGGAATTAGTAGAGGTTGAGAACTTTGATAGGAAGGACTAGTAATAGTGGTAGCAGTAGTAGTAGGAGGAGGAGGAGGAGGAGGAGGAGGAGTAGTAGGAGAATGGTGTCTCATGGACAGAGTTTAAGTTCGTTACCGGAGTTGGGGGCATGTTATAATTTGGAGTAATTTTATCATCGTTCGTTACAATCGCGGATGCCGGTTTTTGCATCAAGTTCGTAAGGAGTGAGCTATTTGACACTGGTTTAGCGGATGCTGTTAAGTAAAATATCTATCATTTGGATTAGTTCTTTCATGCACTGTAGCAAGAGAGGTTGTTAAAGAATCCATAGGTTTAGAAAAAATTCATGCTGTCTGTCACCGAAGTAGAGTGTGTAGTAGAGACAGTATAAGGATCGAAAAAGTTAAGTAGATCTGCAGTAAGCATAGAATCGGAAGTTATTGTATCCTGCACCGGGTGCATAGGTTCCTTAGGTATATTTATAGGATCAAAAAGATTTAGTAGGTCAGCAGTAGGCGTAGGATTGTTAGGATTAGTTGTATAACTACTAATGTTAGGCATAGGTTGAGGGTTAGGCATAGTACTTTGGAAGTGGTTAGGCATAGTATTTTCAAAATGGTTAGGTATAGTACTTTGGAAATGGTTAGGCACAGGTATAGCATTTTGAGAATCGTTAGGCGTAGCTATAGTAGTAAGCATAGAGTTAGGCATAGTGTTAGGAGTATTTTTGGTAGCGAACATAGCGTTAGGCATAGTGGTAGGAGTAGGTATAGTGGTAAACATAGTGTTAGGACTAGTGGTAGGAGTAGGTAGGATGTTAGGTATAGGGGTAGGAGTAGGTAGGGTGTTAGGTATAGGGTTAGGAGTAGGTAGGATGTTAGGTATAGGGTTAGGAGTAGGTAGGATGTTAGGTATAGGTTGAGGCAAATTGGTAGGAGTAGGTAGAATGTTAGGTATAGGATTAGGAGTAGGTAGAATGTTAGGTATAGGATTAGGAGTAGGTAGAGTGTTAGGCATAGGTTGCGGAGGTAAGGTAAGCATAGTAGGAATACTATCTACTGAATGGGGGAGAGGAGATGGTGTAGGAAAAACATTATTTAAAATACATGTGTTTTTTGTATCAGAACAAGTGTTAGGATTTGTGTTAACCCTCTGTTTTTCCTTAAAATTATAATTTACATCATTTAATACACCTGTGTTTTTTGTATCAGAACAAGTGTTAGGATTAGTGTTAACCCTCTGTTTTTCCTTAAAATTTTTCGCATTATTTCCCACCATTTTCTTTTTAACACTCTGGTGGTGAACTAATCGGTCATTAGCCCAATTATCGAAATTAGTACTATTATTATTTATAAAAACATTACTTATTAAATTTCTATTTTCAAAATTAAAAAAGAGTCGCTCGAGTTACCAGTGCTATGCCTCGGACACAGCGGAATCGAAGGTTGACGAACAAGCGTGATAAAGGACTACGGAAAAAGGATACACGATACCGAATTGCCACTATAAATGCAAGTACTTTTGCCGGAAAGGAGGAGGAGGCCGTGGATTTGATGGAAAAGAAGAATCTGGATGTGTTGGGGGTTTGTGAGGTGAGGTACCGAGGAAGTGGAACTAAGAGATTACATAACGACTATGTAATGATCTATAAGGGGAGAGAGGAAGAGAGAAGGCACGGAGTAGCGATCATCATGAAACCGAAACTCTATAGAAATGCAATGGAAACTTTGTTAAAATGAAAGAATAATTGCGATAACGTTGAAGATGGAAAGAGAAACATTGAGCTTAATCCAAGTGTATGCGCCGCACCAGGGAATAACCAGTTGATGGAAAAAATGACTGCTTTAATATCGTCAATGGAGGTTGATAAGAAACCGAAGAAAGTGATTCCCCTGGGGAAGTTTAGGAAGGAGAGGAAGATGGTAAGTAGGGATTCATGGACAGGGGAGAGAAACGTTGATGGGGAATACCTGATCGACTTTGCGATGAGAAACAACATGGCTGTTATGAATACATTTTTCAAACATGAAGAAAGCAAGAAATGGACTTGGTATAGGTGGAGTGCGGAGGAACAGAGATACACGGAGAAATCAATGATTGACATGATGCTAGCTAGCGATAAGAGGATGTTTGAAGATGTGAAAAGCTTACCCACGATTTCACTAGATTCAAACCAATAGAATGGTAATGGGTAAACTGATTTGGAAAAAAAGGAGAAAACCAAGGAAGATAACAAAAGAGAGATACTGTTTGGAAAAGCTGAGGGTGGATGGTGTGGTAGAGATGTTTAATGAAAAACTCACACAAGAATTCGAAGGGACAGAAGAACAAAAAACTGCGGAGGAGAGTTGGAAGACCTTTAAAACAAGAGTAGATCGAATTGCAAGCGAAATACTTGGAAAGAAAAAAGTCGCAGGGGGGAGGAAAAAGAAGACGGCATGGTGGAATGAGGATGTTAAGAACGCAGTGAAGCTCAAAAACAAAGAATATAGGAAATGGATGAAGACGAGAACGGAAGGGAA
Organism: Trachelipus rathkii; assembly: GCA_015478945.1. Taxonomy (NCBI): domain Eukaryota; kingdom Metazoa; phylum Arthropoda; class Malacostraca; order Isopoda; family Trachelipodidae; genus Trachelipus; species Trachelipus rathkii. The sequence continues at coordinate 40,681 of JABUQX010036231.1, read as the reverse complement.
CAGGATAGAATATGTAAACGCAAGAAACCATGCAGAGGATGTAAAAAGAAGAAGTATGGACATTACTTGGAGAAGAATAGGAAGAGAACTGAAAGAGGATACGAAGGGCACGGGAAAACATTTATATGGAATGGCCAAGAGCATGAGAGGAAATAAAGAACCGGAAATGCATACGGTTCTGAATAAGGAGGGAGAACCTCTTCTAGAGGAAGAGGAGGTGACGGAAAGATGGAGCGAGTATTTCGAGGAATTATTGAACGTAGAGGAAGGGGAGGAGGAAATGGATGAAATGTCCCTGAGAGTAGGACAAGGACATGAGGAAATTAGAATGATAGAGAATTAAAGATAGAGGAAGTGAAAGAAGCAGTTAAGATACTAAAAATGGGAAGAGTGCAGGATACGATAGAGTCGGATAGACTGAATTATGAAGTGTTCATGACAGGAGAGGGAATAACTAAATGGTTGACAAGATTGTTAAATCAAGTATGGAATGAAGGAAAAATACCAACAGAATGGAGAAAAGCATTAAATCTGTCTGATACATAAGGGAGATAAAAGAATTTGCAGAAATTATAGAGGAATAGTAATTGTTGGTGGGGCGAGTAAAATATATGAGAGGATCTTAGAAAAAGATTTAAGGATAGAGGTCGAGGACAAGATTTGGAAAATGCAGCACGGTTCAGACAGGAAAAAGTACTTACTGACCTAATATTTTAGCATGAAGATCTGACGTGAGAAATAATAGAGTGGAATGAGAAGGCATATGCTGCATTCATAGACTTGGAAAAGGCATTCGATAGAATAAATAGGGAGAGACTGTGGAGAGTGTTAGAAGATCCGATATATGCCATACCAGAAAGTCTGATAGCAGCCATTAAAAGTATGTATGAAAAATCAATAAATATGGGTTAGAGTATGGAAGTGAGAAGTGGTTTGAAGTGAAAACGGGTTAGACAGGGAAGTGTACTGTCACCATTGCTCTTTGCACTTTACCTGGATAGCCTGCCTTCAAAAGATTATGCATAAGGGAAAAGTAGGGAGCAGCTTGGTTAATTTGCGGATGATGCGGCAGTTTGATTAAGCATCAGGAGCTCAGACGGCTGCAAGAAGCTGTGAATAGATGGAACGAGGTATTGAAGTCAATGGGCATGAGAATAAACAGAGAGAAAACGGAAATAATGGTGATTGCAAGAGAGAGGGAAGAGATAGTAGTGAACATAGAAGATATAAAGCTTAAGCAAGTGAATAGATTTAAGTATTTGGGCGTGGTATTTGACGATCAAGGAAGACAAGATGATGAGTTGAAAGGAAGAATTGGAAAATTTTCAAATAATGTAGGAATCTTATACACGTTGCTAAAAGGAGAAAGGAATACAACAGAGGTTAAGTATTAATATATTAAAACATTCTGACAGTACCAGATATTGTTGTAATGGTTCTGAATGCTATGAAATGAATACGATGCAAAAAAGAGTAGAATAGAAGCTGCAGAAATGAGGGTACTTAGACTCATTAGAGGAGTATCGTTGAGAGACAGAATGAGGAGCGAGCTGGTGAGGAGAGAACTGGGAGTGGAACCTGTTTTGGAATGCGTGGAGAGAAACCAGTTAAGATGGTTTGGACATGTGAAAAGAATGAGAGAAGGGGAGAGATTGAGAGAGATGATGGATTGGAGACCAGAAGGTAGGAGACCAGCAGGAAGACCGAGGAAGAGATGGATGGATTCGGTGGCAGAGGCTGTACAACGTAGAGGCAAGACGGTAGAGGAAGTAGAGGAGGAAAGAACATTTGAAGATAGAAATCTTTGGAGAAGATTCTGGAGGAGAAGCACCTGACAGTCATGCCCTAACAGGATGGATGGTACAAAAAAAAAAAAAAAAAAAAACATTACTTATTAAATTTTTATTTTCAAAATTAACTGATTTCATTGAAATTTTCACTAAATTTTGTATTAATATTAAATTCTTCACTTTTTTCATTTAAATTTGCACTATATTTCTCAAAATTATTAGACTCTGCTTTTTCACTACACTTTTTGTCACAATTGGGTTTTGGCCCATTCACTTGTGTACCTGTACTAAATTTGTTTTGCAAGCTAAGTAAGTTAGTGCCAATGTTAACATTGGCACAACCTCGGATATTCGTATTATCCGGAACAAAATTCTTTATATTTAGTGTGCCTAACGTAGTGTGTTGTTGAGAATTCTCATCATTACTTAGGGTGTGTTCATTAATGGGGAGAGAGGCAAGGGAAAAGAAAGATTGGCTCTCCCCTAATAGTAGTTTCCCTGGTTCAGTAGGGAATGTGGGTCCTCAGAAAACATTTGGGGATGGGTGGCATCGTCTTGAGGTTCCATGTAATATTGTTCTTGAGGATCATCATAGTAATAAGGGGTATTGTCTTGGACTTGGGCCATTCTCGTATAGGAAGAACGTTGATGATTTGGGGGACCAGGTCTTCTGTAATTTGGATAATTCGTAGTGGCTGAACTTTGTTGGTGAGCTCTCGGGCGTATACCCGTGTAATTTGGCCGATGAATGCCTGAGCCAGTCCAAGTGTTATTTAAAATGGCCTGTTTCATGATCTGAGTTATTGGGGCCTTCTTTATGGGGTTATTTTTGTCATGGGGGTTCCATCTGGAATTTTGGCATTGGGGGGTGGATCCCCGGCGGTGTTGTTTGTTACAGAGGGAGCAAAAAGGATTAAAAGGGCACTCTTTAGTAAGGTGCATTCCTCTTTCACAGTGGTAACACACTATTTCCTGTGCATGAGGAAATGTTGGAGTGTGATTGAATTTTCTCTGATTGTTTTGGGGAAATTTTTTTTTTTGCTATTTGCCGTGTGTCTTTGCGCCTGGTTATTTGGAAAGTTGGTCGGTTTATAAGTTGGGGTTTGTGCCTTATTTAAATGAACATTAGCAACAGTAGGGGTTTTTCGTAGGGGGTCGTTAAGTCTACCTTCTGTTTTTTGGAAATATTTGCTGACTTGAGTAGAGACAGGTAGGTCGTATTCATAATGTTTTTGAAAATCTGCTCTCAATTTCTCAGTTTTTTCTGGTAACAAATTATATATATGGGAAATGGTTAAAGCATTTCTTATTTTTGTAGTGGGCTGTAAGTTGTTGTCTAATTGGGCAATAGTATTGAAAAAGTCCTCGTAAAGACTGTTTAAATTTAAAATGGCCGAGGAGAGAGGGTCAGATTCGTTCCATCGGAACTTATAAATTCTTGCCATGGCTTGGAATAAGTTGAGGGGTTCATCAGGGAAAATGTATTCTTGGAGGACTTTGAGAAATTCCTCCAAGGTTGATTTTTCAAATTCATTTTGTTTTGCGTTGAGGATTTTCCTAACCTCAGCATTATTATCGTTTGTGATCTGTGTCATGGCCTGAGCTAACTTAGCTGGTTCCGTTTGGAGTTTTTTAAGAGTAATGTTCTACATTCAATTACTCTTCCATTGAGTCTAGGGTCGGACCTTATCCAGACCTCATGATTCGCCCTGTCAATAAGAAGTTCGGGCTTTGTGACCTGAGCAATAGTGTGATGGTTAAGACACTGTGTAGATGCAGGCGTAGAGGTGCCCACGTCATCACCAGTTCCATTTGTCATTTTGGAAAGTGTAAGTGTCGGTTAAGAATAAAATTACAGTTCACTTACCGTTATGCGACCTTCACCTATCGCTTTTCTGCCGATCTTACTCTTGGCGTGGTGGTATATCCTCAGAAAGGTAATTTTCTTCTTCAGGTTGCCAGTTTTATTACTGGTTTCTTCTTCAGGTTACCGGAAATGTCGGCAGTTTTTTTTTCCAGGTTTGGCAAGTTTCGTCAGTTTTATTTTCCAGGTTTGGCAAGTTTCGTCAGTTTTATAAAAAACAATACGATCGTGGCAAATAAAATTATATAATAACAAAAACAATATTCTCTTCATGAAATAAAAAAAAAATCCAAAAAAAATTGAATACATAAAAGTTTAAAATTCCCAAAAGAAAACTAAATGGTTACAAAGTGAGAAGTTTCTGTATTATATCCTAAAAGTGACGTGCCATGCTCAGAAAGGGAAAATTGCGAAAAGAAGTTAGAAAATGTGGGCGAAAAAAAAAAGATACGATAAAGTTAGCTCTATAGTACCGTACAGCTTAAGATGAAAAACAAAAATTACGGTGAAATTAATTGCTCAATGCTACAGTGCCGCTTTAAAGAAAATTAGAGAAATTTAACTCAAGGCTCCCATGCATTAAAATGAAAAAATACGGTTAAACCTTATTGCTCACAAATTTACGGTGCCGCTTAAAGAAAATTACGAGAAAATTAACTCAAAGGCTACCATGCATCTTAAAGTGAAAAGAATACAGTAAAATTACGGCTCAAATCTAAAGTATACTCATATTTTACCGGGCGGTTTAAAATAAAGATTGCGATTACCCAGGTTCTATTACCATGCTGTTAATCAGGTTCTGCCTATGCAGTAAAATACGATAATTTTTTATCCGAATTTTCCAAACGTAAGATGCGTGAAAAAAATTAAAAAAGAGAATTATTATAATAATTATTAGTACAATAATTATAATATGTTATTATTATTGTTAGTATTATTATTTTAATAAAACTATTACTATAATTTTTTTTTATATATAATCATTAAAATCATTATAACTATTGTAATTATTTTTATTATTAGAATTAATATTAAAATTATTCTTATAATTATTATTATTTTTAATATTAGTATTATTATAAATATTAATATTTTTATTATGACTACAATCAAAATTATTATTATAATTATTATAATGATTAAAATTTCCATTATAGTCACCACAAATAATACTAGTATCGATATTAATTTCAATATAATTTTTTTATTAGTATTTATTACAAATATTAAAAATTTTATTTTTATGATTTTAATTAAAATGATTATTATAATTATTATTATGATTAAAATTTTTATTAATTAATCATTAATAGTACTAGTATCGATATCAATTTTAATATAATTATTTTTATTATTAAGATTATAATTAAAATTATTATTATTAGTATTATTTTTATTATAATTATTTTTATTATAATTATTATTGTTATTATTATTTTTGTCATTAAAAAAAATATTATCACTATAATACTTATTATTATTATAATTATTATTATTATTATTATTAATATTATTATTATTATTATTATTATTATTATTATTATTATTATTATTATTATTATTATAACTTTTATTATGATTATTATAATCTGTTATTATTATTAATATTAGTATTATTATAAATATTAATATTTTTATTTTTATTATGATTATAATTAAAACTATTATTATAATTATTATTGTGATTATAATTTTTATTATAATTATCATTACTATTAACAATACTATTATTAATATTATTTTTAATATAATTAATATCATTATTATTATTATAATTATTATTTTAATTAATATTATTATTAATAATTATTACTATAATTATTATTATTATTATTATTATTATTATTATTATTATTATTATTATTATTATTTATTATTATTAATATTATTATTATTATTATTATTATTATTATTATTATTATTATTATTATTATTATTATTAGTATTACAATTCATGCTTATTTTTAACATAGGGTAGGTCTAGCCAATGCGTGCACATGCTATTATTCTTTCATGCAAAAAAAACAAACAAATTAAAATAAAATGACGTACCAAAAAGTAAAACGGTATAAAAAGGGGAGCACGGAACACTAAAAATGTTTATATTACTTTCACCGAAAAATAAAAAGAATTGTATTAGTGTATTTGATGTCACTCTTTTTTCAAAATTTTGTTCACCAAACTGATACAACTTTTCACCGCTATTATCAAACGCCAACTGCCTTGTATCAGGCTGTTTGGAGGATGAATAGAAAAAGGTTTGAATTTCATATGAATGCTCGGAGTTAGAATTCTTGTTGTGTAAAGTGAACCTCGAATATTGGATTAGCTGGAAAGATTAACGAAAAATATACTTCGTACTTGGTTCAAAGTTAAATCCATAAAAATATAAACGTTTATTATTATTTCAAAAAATTTTAATTCGAAACTTAGTTGCAAAAATTTTTTTTTATATAAATATTGGAACATGACTTGTGAAAAAAATAAAACAAAGATAAATACTGGCTGAAAATGCATGCCCAGATAATGAAAAGCCTTTCTTTCGTGTATTCTTCGAAAATCAAGAAAAACTTAAAGAAAAATTGAAATAGTAATTTCAAAATGTCCGTTTTAAAAAGACAAAACAAAATGATAGTAGGTTGTTGGTTTCTTAGTGAGCGGATGACGATTTGGTTTGAGGAAGATTATGGTGAAGGAATTCAGTGAATTGTGTTGTGGTCTGAGTGGGGAAGATAAGTGGCCTTGAGACTGGTCTTAAATCATCAGCCATTTTTTTTGGAAGCTATCCTTTCGGTTGTCTTTTTGTTTGTTGTACCTTATTTTATTTTTAATAACTTTTTAAAATTGTTTTCGAATGTACTTTATGTTAATAATTAATTATTATTTAATTTTTAAATTGGATTTTGACTTTTAATGAATCTTAAATAAATCTTTAGTAAATCGTTTATCGTCTGAAAAAGTGGCGAAATAATTGGGATTTTCATTCTTTCAGCCCGTAAAACTTCATTTATCAGCCCTTAAAAAATATGATTATTAGAAATTTCTTAATATTCCCCAGAGTTCGTTGATTTTTTTGGGAATAAGTTTAATGAATTCGTTTTTATATAACGAGCAAAATGATATATTAATTTCGTTTGTACGATGCCGATTAATTTAATTACTTTAAAAATTCAAAATATTAAAAATAGAATCGTTAGCTTTTAGGGCGGCTCATGTATTGTACCGTACACGTGGATTTGAAAATTCGAAAATGAGAGAATGCTTGAGCATTTGAATTAAAAATTATTTAACTATTTTTAATGAAAAAGGTATCTTTGCAATTGATGAATAGATGTTGCATATATATATATATGTGTATGTATATATAATAGGTGGTAAATATATCTGTGCTATATGGGTATATATATATATTATATTAGGTTGTTAGTATAGTATATTTGGGGTGAGTTTGATAGTAGTGTGGTGTATTGGTTTGTTGTTGAGTGGTGCTGTGCGGCAGTTTGGTGGATTGGTATATATAAAGTATATATATAATATTATAATATATATATATATATATATATATAATGCCGGCAACAAAAAAAGTGACATTGAATAATGGCAACAGAAAGCATAGCGGTCCCTAGAAGTATTTGCTGAGAAGTTTTTAGAAAATATGTGTTAAAATATTATAAATATATAAAAAAAGATATATTTTTATATATATATATATATAGTATATATATATATATATATATATATATATATATATATATATATATATATTATAATATATATACTATATATATAATATATATATATATATATAGATTATTAGTTCTAGTTGATAGGGTACGTTTTATATATATATGGTTTTATTATTGTTTCGTGCCTTTGGAATGTGATGTGTGGGATAGTGGGGGTCATGAATCAAGATTTTCGAGTACTTTAAAGAGAAGTTTTTTAAAGGCGTAGAGAGTTATGAATGGTTAGTCGGTACTTAAATGTAGATCATTTGGTAGCAAGTAATAAAATTTTCATAATTTCAATTATTTTCAAATTGTTTATGGAGTTGTGCAGGATTGTAAGTATACGAATGAATAAAATAAAAAAAACTTAGGATGAAGAGAGTCAAGATTTATAATTAAATGTCAATAATGTATAATAATTAGTGGGAACTTTTCAAGAGAACTTTCTATTCAGAATATATTTATAGCTTATTTCAGTTTTCTTAAAAAAAACAAAGAGAATGATAAAATGTGCTTTTAAAAGAGCTCTCTTTTTATGACAAAAATTTTTCAGTTGTCGTACAGTTCATGAAGTCATTTCATAAGTCTGAAATATAATTTAACTGAAGTTACAGCCAGGAATCAGGGGAGGGTAGAGTAGGGGAGGCTAAGAGGTAGGGCTGTAGGCTATTGTTCAAGTTTGCAAAGTTGCTTTTTCGCGGGAAAGTTGCTTGATATATTATATTATACTATATTATAGTACATATTATATATTATATATCATATATATATTAATATATTATTATAATATATATATTATTAATATATATTATATATAGTATATATATATATATATATATATATATATATATATATATATATATAATTTTTTTTCAGCTTAGCCAAAAGCTTTGAAATTTTTTATCAGCGGAGCAAAAAGCTTTGAAATTCCAGGGGGGCAATGGCCCCTACTTGCCCCCCTCCCGGCGCCCATGGCTATATATCAAAATCTCATAGCAAAGTTATTTCCACAATTTCTCTATCTTTTTCAATAATAATAGAAGAATGTTTATCGACTCATTAGTGTATTAATAAAATTTATGTTTTAATGAACTTTGTGTATTAATTACCGAGTTGTTGTGAGTTGGCTGTTCAACAAACAACAATTGAAATCCAGGATATGTTGAAACAATACTACATGATGAAATACAAACAACATTTGAACTCCAGGATATGTAGAAACAACACTACATGATGAAATACAAACAGCATTTGAACTCTAGGATATGTTTAAACAACACTACTTGATGAAATACAAACAACATTTGAACTCCAGGATATGTGGAAACAACACTACATGATGAAATATATGTTGCAGCAAAGGATTCTTCTGTTATGTATACCTGTCACTTTAAAATATTCAAACACTGAATTTAATATATGTGTATGATAAAGATATAATGAATTGCAATTTACGGCAAGACAATTCGAATCAGCGTAGGTCTTTTTTTGCCAGTTGTTAAGACTTAGTCCCTGATTCAGGATTAGTCTAAGGGTTCCCAACCCTTTTTTTTGTATGAGGAACCCCTGAATCTTAACTTTACGCATGTGGTCCCTCTGAGTCCTAACTTTACGTATGTGGACCCCTGATTCCTAACTTTACGTATATTGGACCCTGAGTCCTAACTTTACGTATGCGGACCACCATATACTAATATGTAATATTCCGAAAGTAAATATTTATTTATACGTTATCAATAACATTAATGTTGTGTTTATTATTAAGGTTTGAATAACAATAACGTTGTGTTTATTATTAAGGTTTGAATAAAATTAGTGTTGTGTTTATCATTGTTTAAGTTTTAATATTGATTTTGAAATTATGCTAAATACAATAAAAAAAATTTAAATTTTCTAATTTACAATTCTATTTTCTTTCTATATTTTTATAATTACTTTGTAATTTGAATTGATTAAATAATTTAATGTTTCATAAATTCTTCTACCAAGTCTAACTCGCTTGAGTAGTTTCCGGAAGGAGTTCGTAAGTAGCCTCTGCGTATATATATCTACCCGGGTTAGAATTATCGTATCGGGTTAAAATTTGGAGGCGCGCTATGTGGTGGCCAAGTAACCTCGTCGTAGACGAGGTTACGTATCCTGCACCCCCCGAAGGGGGTGCTGGCCCCTCCAAAATAGGAAATGATCGTAGAAGGCTGAAATTTGGCGGATTCGGAGCCGGAGCCGGAGTCGGATTCGAATTTGGAGCCAGCACCGATGCTGGCTCCGGTGCGGTGCCGAGTTAAGTAAAATTATTTGTATAATATAAAATATACGGTGCTCTTATAATATGTTATCGAACCCGTAGATCTCGAATATGAAGGTTATAATTTCGTAAAGGGTACTGGGACCCCACCGGAGTGGGGTCCCCAGTTGAAATGACCGGATTCAATAGGAAATGGAGAAAGGAGTCAGAGTCGGAGCAGAGAGGGATTAGTTCGGAGAAGGAGTCTGAAATCAGAGAAGGTTGGAGTTGATAACGGCAAGACCGGTTGCCTTGGAGGCCGGACGTGGAGGTGCTGTAGTAAATAAGATATTCGGTTTAGTTCTCCATATTGGTATCAAAATATATGTTTTATAGTCGTAGAACTCGAATATGAGGGTTGTAAGTTCGTAAAGGGTGTCTGGGACCCCCGGAGGGGGGATCCCCAGAAAAAATGGAGGAACGCAAAACAGAAGAAGATGGAGGAAGGAAGAAGGAAGGAAGGAGGAAGGATGGAGGAAAGAGTCTGAGAGAGTCAGAGTTGGTACCAAACACCCCGTGCTGGAGCCGGTGCGGTGATGAGTTAGTAAACATTCGTTTTTTTTATTTTTATTATATTTCATTTTACATTTATTCTTTGTGTTTAATTTTTGTTTTCAATTTAAATTTTTAATTTATTTTCAAATTTTTATTATTTTTTATTTATTTTTTAATTTATTTTGTTTAAAAAATATAATTTTTACTAAAATTTTTATTCTTTTCATTTTATAACGTAAAAATTTGCGCTTTTACACACTCTCTATCAATAAATATCAGTAAATCAGTAAATCAAACCACCCACCCTACCCTCCCCACCCCTCCATGATCTATTAATCTATTGATCTATTGATCTATTGATCTATTGATTCAAGCAATATTTTGTATAAAACTTTTTATTTTATGTTAAAAAATATATTTTTATGGTTATAACTTAAAAAATTTGCGTTTTTTTACATAAACTAAAGCAGTAAATCAGTAAATCAAACCACCATCCCGCCACCCTACTGTCCATCCATGA
>JABUQX010036231.1:7500-25000 GCA_015478945.1 Trachelipus rathkii | reverse complement strand
TATGAGACCGGCGCTTTAAACATCTCTGCACAACTGGGCTCTGAATATATTGACTGTATCAAGATTTTATATATCGAGGTTTTCGGGAAAGCGAATTGTTAGTTTTTGGTGTGAGGGCAGACGTGGGACGGATAGTTGATGGACAGGATTGGAATTGGTGTGAAGTGTGCGAGTGCTATTGGTTCGGGGTGTGGGGGGCGGGTGGGGGAGGATGTTGAGAGTCATGTGTGTGATGTGTTCGTTGTTTGTATTGATTGGGTATGTCTCTGATGCTATAGCTGTAGTTGATTTATTGGAGTATTGTGTGGGTGTGTTGCGTGAGGTTATGTAGAGGTGATTCAGGTAAGTATACGTGTTAATGTCTGTTATGTGTTAGGTGTGATGATGTGGGTGAGCGTGTCGTTAAGGTGGTGAGATATAGCTTATGTAGTCTTTAGGTGATTAGGTAGAGGGGTTTTGTAGGTTGGATGTGTAGGTGTGTGTAGATGGTGATGTTGCTGTTATGGTTAGGTGTGTGTTGGATTGTTGTTTTTTTGTATAGTTTCGTTGTTGTTTGAGTTTGGTGCCGTTGGAGCTTGGCTGAGAGTTAGGTGGGGGTTTGTGATCTTTTGGGCGGCGTGTCTATGGTATGCTGGGCTGTGTTGCGAGTGTTCGGTTGCTGTTGGGGTGCGTGTAGTTGAGTGAGTGCGCGAGAGTGGCGAGCTTATGAGACTTGCATGGCGTCTAGGAGAGGTCGCAGGAGGCTGGCGTATTTTAGCGAGGTTTTTTAAGAATATATTTGCGCGTGGAGCTAACGCAATGGTTGTCGTATCAGGCGAATGGGTGTTTGTCGTGTGTGCGCTCGTGAGGAGTGTGTGCTGTGCTATCTGAGTTAAGCAGTGGAGAGAGAATATTTGGCTGATTTTGTGGGTTATCTTTGTGTTGATAGCAGGTGTGGAACTTAGTAGATGGCTGCAGAGGATCTTTTGTGTTGATCATTGTTGTTGCTATGGGGATGCATTGGTGTAGATGAGTGTGAGAGGAGCTTTATAGAGTGATGTGAGGGTTTTGGATGGTGGTAGTATGTGTGGTTGATTGGTGTGGTAGGTTCTGGTAGGTTGATGGAGTTTTGTGTGTTTTATGGTAGTATTGACATTGAGGTGGTTGTGGTGTTTACTACGAGAGGCTAGGTTTTGGGTTGGTACTGAGGTGGATCGAGTATTAGGTAGTATCTGTTAGTGTTTGGGTGTGAGTGACATAGTGAGGTGGTCGGTCGTGGAGTCGGGTGGTGAGTAGTGAGAGTTGGTGGTGGTAGTAGTATGATTATTTGAGTTAGTTATTTGAGTTAGTTTATAGCTGGGGGTAGCTTGTGGGGCGTGTGCCTTGTGTAGTGATGGTTTTCGTGGGCGTTATGGTAAGTGAGGGTAGTAGGTATGTATATATTGGGATCTTAGTTTAGTGGGGTCTAGTTCTTAACTTTAGCAAATTATTGAATTTGGTCATAGCTAGGGCGTCTGAGTGGAGATTTTCGAGACCTGGCTTCGAGCGGTCGTGGCGGAAGCTCCTGGGGGAAAGACGAGGAGACTCTCAGCGATTGTGATCATGTGAGTGAGGGAATGGAGTTGGACGTGGTGTTAGATACTTGAGTTTAGACGGTGTGTTTTTAATGTTTGACGAAAAGTTAATTAGGGAGAGTGTGTGGTTGTTTCGCTTCCTCTATACAAAGCATGCTTTTTGTGAGTTATGCGCACATTAAAGTGTTGCTTTTGCAAATAAGATTGAGGTGCAAGATTGCTCTGTATGTCCAGCCGTGGCGCGCCGTAAAAGGGGTGCTGCCTGAGGCGCAAGGCGCATAGGCGAATAGTTTTTGGTGCGTCTGGATTTGGTGATACAGAATGAGTATGTGTCGGGTTGGTGGCGTCTAGCGCGCTAAGGCGCGCTAGGGTGTTTCGGCGATAGCGCAGCGCGCACTTCAAAAAAAATTATAGGGCGAGCCCAAGTCTTCTGTGATATTAGTTATATATATGGTAGTATGTATGAGGTGTATGTACGGTCTTTGTGTGTGGATGTTTGAGTGTATTTTATATAGTTTATATGGTAAGTGTGGGTGTGCTTTAGTGTAGGTGATGGGTAGTGGGGGGTAGGTTGGAGTGTGTGGTGGGGGATGTGGTGGATGGTGAGGGGGCGTTGGGTCTGAGTATGTAGTAGTATGAGTGAGTGGTATGGGTAGGGAGTGTGGATGTGTCGTTTACGGTCAGTGGGTGATTTGAGTAGTGTCGGTGGTAGTGAGTTGTATGGGGTAGTATGTATTTAGTGAGTGTAGGTTGTGATATTTTTAGTGGTGTGTTAGTGGTCGTTTAGGTAAGTGATGATATTAATTAGGTATATTAGGGGTATTTGATATGGATTTAATATCAGTATTATTAGTATTAGGTATATATATGTATGATTATCTAGTTATACTATGACTTGTTATTATTTGGGTAAGATGGGGGGTGTTTAGGGTATGGTGAGTTATGAGTTCTTTTTATGGGTGGGTGGGTAGGAGTGTGAGTGAGGGGGTGTGGTGGGGAGTGTGATCGAGTTGTGGTTTTTCAGTCGGGGTTAGTTAGTAGGAGTAGTGGGTAGTAGTTATATATGGGATGTGAGAGTAACATGGCTATTCCGCGGGACTGTGTGAGGTTCTGAAAGATCGAGGGGGTCGGCGTGGTTTGCCTGTGGTAGGGTATTTGCGCGTCGTGAGTGTGAGTGTGTGGATTGGAGTTTGAGTTAGATTAGAGTTTTATTTATAAATAACATAACTTAAGGGTATGCTATTGTAATCGAATTACACTAGAATGAAAACTGAAAATGGTTGAAGGCTTGCGAAAACCGGCTTGAATATTTAACTCATAATGTGTGCTATCGTTATGCAAGAGTACATTGGGCGCTAAGTCTGCTTGAAGTAGTAGGGATGAGCTTTACTTGCATATGGATTGGCCAAAGAAGGTATTGGTCCTCAGGAGAATCGTCTTGGGCTTCGTGACGCCCAGTTGTTGTGGTATTTTAAAGTGTATCAATTGCCGTCGCATTAGATTTCTCGTGGGAAGATGACATATAGTTCACAGGTCTGCATGTAAGGCTGAGTTTTGAATGGGTGGACCGATTTGAAGAAGACGGACCTGTGTAAAAAATTTAAGCGGCCAGGGCTTACCTTCTTGCTGTCTCCGATTGTGATACCATCTTAGATCTCGAGCGCTCTAAGTGACCTTTTGGAAGCGGCTGCTTCGAAATGAAAATGAATGACGGTTGTAAAGAAGAAGAATGAACAGATGGTCATGTAAACTGCGAGCCTGGAAAGAACGTGTTTGGTTCCTGTTGGAAGATTAATTCGAACGCTCATACTTGATGCAACTGTACTTAGAGGTTTGCTTCGTTAGGTCGGGAGATGTGGGGCAGATGGTTTTTTTTTGTTGTTCTACAAATGGTAGAACAAGTAATCGTCTTTTGTGTGGTCAGTTGAATAAGCCAAAAATCTGCCCGTCTATTAAATCTGGTATTCCTCAACCCGGATTGAGATAGGAAAGATATGAAGATCTACAGAATCCGTAGTTCACCTTTTCCTACTATTATGAAGTCGAATAACAGGATTCACTGAAAGAATTTCTGACATGTCCAGTGAGTGATGAAGAAACAAAACGCATTACCAAAATTATATGCTCAAGTGATTGGAATTTAGAGGTGAGTCATCCAGGAAAACGTAGTAGGATTCATAATGAGTGAATCCAATTAGTTGGTAGGAAGGTGTAATTTGGGGTGTGCAAGGAATTGTACACCACACTTGAGGTGAGAGACTTGCACGTGAAATACTTTGGCCTGCCCTCGTCAACTCATGTGCTTTTCCACCAGTGTCGAGATATTTAGGAAATGGTCTGAGGTTTCAGCAAAAAATCGATGTTTCTGAAGCCCAACCTTCCTATATTTAAATTTCAATACTATTGGTAGAAGGTAGTATATAATCGTCTAGGTTGTTGAAAATCTCTTGTCATTAAAGGAGAGAAGATTGTGGAGAAGGCTTTGGTGAGGTTCATGCTTGAGGTTTGGGTCCCAGTTCTCCGGGTACCTCTGGGTGACAGCAATTTTTAATACAAAAAATAACCGAAATATATAATATATTATTCTATATATATATAATATATAATATATATTATAATATATTATATATATTATATATATAGTATATATATATTATATAATATAAATATAATATATATTATGTTATATATAATTATATATATAGTTATATATAGTTATATATAGTTGTGTAGGTATTGGGTGGCGTGTGATTAGTTATGGGTATACGTTTTAGTAGGTCTGCTATGGTTTTTTAGGTGTTTTTGTTTATGGATTGATCGGGTGGCGTTAGTTATAGTATCAGTTTTGTTTGTTGTGTATATCCGTATGCTATATAGTATACGTATATATATATATAATAATAATAATATAATAATATTTATATATATATATATATTATATATATATATATATATATAATATTATATAATATATATATATAATATATATATATATATATATATATATATATATCATGAGGTTGTATCATGTGTATATATTTGGCCTGGGTATAGATATGGTTGGGGGGCTAGTGGATTTATTTATTATTATTAGGTTATTGTTAGGCATGGGTTTGGGTGGGTTTATTATAGTTAGGGTATTTATCGGCTTATGTATTTTGAGTATATACTATAGTTTGAGTATGTTCTGGTTGTTATCTATATTTATAGTATATATATAGTTGTATTATATTGGTGGCTCTTTTTGGTGATGTAGTATTATGTGAGTGTGTTTGTCTCGGTGTTAGTATGTATATATGAGTTTACTTATGGTACGGTGTCGGCGGGGTAATATATATAGTGAGTAGGTGATAGTATATATTAATATATATTATATTATATATATATGATATCCTTTTGTATACTATATATATAGTAGTAGGTGAGGCTGTATATAATATATGACGGTTAGGTATAATATATACGGTATGTATATACTGTTTATTATTTAGTGGTAGTATGTGTAATATCGTTATATATATATATATATAAGGTATGTATATATATAGTATATAGATAGTATTTGCTATATGATGTAGATTAGGTCGCGTAGGGTATAGATATATATTATATATATATATATTACCGTATTCTAGTATGAGTTGTGATGTAGTGTGTGGTGTGGTGACGTTGATGTTGTTTTTTCTGTTATATTGTCAAACCATTGTCTGCTCGATGGCCGCATTGGCCGCAATTGCCGCATTCCGCGGATGCCGAAAAAAAATGAACCTGCTGCATCACTAATATTATATATATATATATATATATTATATATATATAATATATATATAGTATATATATTGATATATTATATTATATATATATTTTCATATTTATTGATACCTTATATAGTTTTCATGATGTTATGAGTATGAGTGAGGTAGTTAGTGTACTATATTATATTAAGAATGTATAATAGTGATTAGTTAGTTGTATGGTCTCTGAAGGTGATATATTATTATATTGTTTTTATATAGGGTAATAGTTATATATTGTTTGAGTGAGGGTATATATATAGCTGAGTTTGTATTATGCTGAGTATGTATATGATATATATACTGTATAGTATATATTTATATATATATATATTATATAATATATATATATATATATATGGTGTTGTGTGTATATATATATAGGTTTTGGTCCGTGGTGGGTATATATATTATTATAGGTTGTGTATATAATAATAGTTGGGGTTTATAGCTTGGGAGTAGTGTGGATAGGTGAGGGTAGGTGTTTTAGGGGTATTATTTTATAGTGTGCTATAGCTACTATATATTTGTATAGGGTAAGCTGTGTGTTAAGTTATATATATAGGTTGTATATTATATATATAGTTATATATATAGTGGTTGTGTGTGTGCGGACCAACTGCAGTAAGAGTACGAGTGGTCGAAGCCTTCTCAGTGACCTTAACGTGTGCACACCTAGCTCTCACTGACATCTACACGCTACTTACCCACAGTCCTTCCAGGTCCGGAGAGCGGAGTGTGCTTGCGGCATTGCACTGGGGGGAGTCTTGTGGCGTCTGGGGCAGGAGGCTGCCAGCCTCACCGACATGACTCCTAAGCAGCCTCCGGGAAGAAACGCCACTTCATCGTGACAACGCTCACTCTCTTCAAAACATCTATTAATATTCTTCAATTGAAGGTGGTTATCAGACCAGAAAATAACCCCTTCAAGCATATAAGCCTAAAGATATTTATTTAAATTAATTAAACATGGGAATTTGTGAAAAGAAAAGCAATATCGCTAACGGGCTTGATCGGTAGATCGCGACAGAATGGTATGGCAAGGCGTGGGTTCGATCCCTATCCGGATCCTAGGTAGAAAATTACCTAGGAAGTTCTTCGTTCCAAAAAAATTGTCACTGAGAAATGTTTGAGTTGTGAGTTGTTTTTTTTATAGATTTTTAAAACAGATAATTGGGTGTCTATGATGAATGGTTTTTTTATATGTAGTTGAGATAGAGAAGTATATATTAAAATAAATATACTATAAAACTGAGAAGTAGGTAGATCACATACACATAATTGCGGTGCTTTGGTTTGGCAGGAGGGGATACCCAAATCGTCGACAGGAAAATTGTCGACATGACATCAAAGTGAAAGACATTGAACAAATGTCGACCATTTTTCTGTCGACCAATTTTCCTGTCTACCATTTTGGTATCGGTCCATATCCAAATTGATAGCATATCAGAATATGCTACTTTGAATTGTTTAATTCTAGCAAAACACATTCGCACTAACTGAAGCTAGTCTTAAATGGTCCGAACAGGAAAGATAATCGACAAGGTCAAATGGTCGACTTTCGCTAAAAAAAAAAAAAAAAAAAAAAAAAAAAAAAACAAGAAAAAATTCTCTAGTTATTTAGAGTTCTTTAACGAAATACAGCAAAACTTGTAACCTAACCTAACCTAACCTAACCTAACCTTAACCTAGCTAACTAACCTACCTAACCTAACCTAACCTAACCTAACCTAACCAAGTTAACCTAACCTAACCTAACTAACCTAACTTAACCTACCTAACCTAACCTAACCTAACCTCAGCTAACCTACAAAACCCTTAACCTAACCTAACCTTAACCAAAACTACCTAACCTAACCTAAACTCTTATTTAACAAGACCTAACATATTTACCTAACTAGGCCAAGCCTAAAGCTAACTGTAACCTAACTAACCTAAACCAATCTAACGTTATGTATTCGCGACTGAACTAGACCTAGATTCTAACCTAACCTAATCTAACCTAACCTAAGAACTAACCTAAAACCTAACCTAACCTAACGTAATTATTTTGGGCTATTCCCACCCCCCGAGTTCAACTAAGACAAAAGCTAAAACGACAAAAAAATGATTAGCTGGGTGGATCATATATTGATGGTTGTATGGGAGGAAAGATGTTATTCGCATTCATCGACATGCTTCATATAATTTTATAACACAGAACAGCGGATCAAATATGTATGTTAATTGAAAAGTTTGTTTACTATGCAGATGAGTTTTGATAATTATGTAACTTGCCTTTTTTAAAAATTAATGAATGGAAATATTGTTTTTGCCTAATTATTACCTTTTGAATTTAAGACTTAAATAATGTGTTATATATGAGTATAATATAATATATATATTAATATATATATATTATATATATAGTATATTATATATATATATGGTTTATAATAGATATATAGGTAATCTATGGTAAGTGGGGGGGGGTGATGGGTTGGGATTATCAGGTTATTCATATAATTATTAGTATTTATTATAGTTAAGGTGTGTGGTATGGGGTGTGGGGTGCTTCGTTTGTGTATTGGTTATGGTATTTGTTGATATGGTGGGGGGTAGTTGGGTGGTGGGTGTATTGGTTTCGGTTGTTTGTGGTGGATGCTTATTTGGGGGTTTGTAGTTAGTGCGGTGTGGGTATATGGTGAGTGTTGGATATATATTTATGTTATAGTAGTGTATTATATATATATTTATATATATAATATAGTATATATATATTATTGATTATTTTATATATATATATATATGTATCATATAGTAGTATAGGGTCGGTGCGGGGGTATCGGTTAGGGTATGTCGGATGTTATATCATTTGGGGTGAGGTATTATATCGTGGTTAATATATAACATATATATTATATAGGGGGTGTGTTATTTAGGTGGTGCCCTTTAGGAATGACAAGATCTAACGTCTCCTTCTATCACAGAAAATGGTCTTAACAATATCTTGGAAACTCAATTATATACCCCAATCTGGAAACAGCATTCGATTCTCGGAGCCAGAGATAGCGTGGAGGACCCAAAAGAAGAACCGCCAATCCCCATCTCGCTATCGCCCAATTCTCTCCTCTCCACCTATCAGCAACTGCTGAGAAGACTAATATTAACAATAATATCCCTCACACATCCAACCCTCCGCAGAAATTCCAACACGGATTTAAAGGCCAGTCATTCAACAACAACAGCCCTCACTTCCCTCACACAACTTATAATTAATGCTTCAACCATCCCACAACAGATCATACTCACAGCAATCGACATCAACAAGCCTTTGACACTGTCCCCACATGATATCCTTATAAAAAAAAAGAGTCGCTTTGTCCAAGTCCCCCCTAGGAAAACATCACGATAAAGAAGTGCTCTCAAACTTTCCTCACAATCGATTTTAGCGGTGTGACGCGCAAATCCTCCTTTCAGAAGATGAGCACGACTCTTCTGGCACTCATTAAATACAAAACGGCGTACCACGCGTCGCATGTTCTCCTCCCCATTGTCTCTACAAATCTTCACTAATAGATATGCCCACACCCAGACAACCCAATTCTCCACCTCTAACTAATTACTTACGCAGACGACAATCAGTCTTATTTCCCAACACCCACTTCACTTGTAAATATTGCCACCCAACACACCCAAGAATACCTACAATTATTAGAAATTTGGTTAATTACCAATAGAATTACAGCTTCCCCCCTTAAATCCTCCTATCTAGCCCGTTCTGTCTAACCAGCGAGCCGTGTGTGTCCGCAGCGTGCAGAGTTGCCCACCATCTCTTTGATCCATTAGTAGGTGGTTGTATAGCCTGAGAGGAGAGAGTCCCCTGTTTTCCGGCGCCTGAGGAATTAACAGAGACCTCCAAAATATTAGATGATACTCTAGCTGACGACCATAGTGGACTTTCTCCCGCGACGATCGATGCTAAAAATTACTGTCTCTAACCAACGGAATTAAACACCGCTCCGAACCCTCCTCCCACACAGTAGCTTCAGGCGACAAATAGACTTTCCGCTTGACCACAACCGTACAGACAACTCGGTCAGCACAAATATAAACTATGCTCCCCACATGTTCCCATAGTTAGTATTCAGCGCATCCAATCCTTCGAGCAAATGAGCAAGTTTACACAAAGAGTCCACGCCCTTAAGAATAAATCATTGGGATTGTACTAAAAGAGGGATACCCCATGCCAGGCATTTACATCGACGCAGACAGCCTGAGCATGAGTTCTTGTCCCATCCCCTACCCATGTAAGATTGGTGAAGGGGTCGGACACAGATTGTTGTCTCTGTAGAAAACCACTGACCCGGACGCGCGAGTCGCATTCGCACAAAATAGTGCTTGGGGGGCTCCAGGCTCCCTCCCCGGCCCTGACTATCGAGTTATAAATCCGGTCTCCGCCTGCAAGTCAGGCTAAACTGTATTTAGGTCGACATCTACATTATCGATGACATTCCTCCTCCACCTCCAAAACATGTCTTTGGCTCACCCACATCATGACACAATTAACTAACGCCTATCTACAAAACCGCTTCTAATTACAGTTCTACAAACAAACACCGCATCCCCAAACTCTCCCCAACAAGAAGAATCCTGTCCCAGGAAGAGACCAATTAACTCGCCCGGAGCAGACAGGTACCACCCCAAATCTTTATGCAATATAATTCAGAATTCAAACTTGACAATGTAAGTTTCCCCCATCTGCACAAGATGTCGTATATCCCAGGACACAATGGAGCACTTCCTTCTGGAGTGCCCTGCCCTCGACACCCCCCGTACCACCTTCGCTGTAACTTCCCTTCTCGACCTGTGGAATCGCCCAGGAGCAGTGGCCGGCTTTCTGGAGGCGGTGTGACCCCTCCAATAAGGTGGGTCAAGGGCAGAAATGTATGTATGTATGTATGGTATGTAAGTATGTATGTATGTAATGTATGTATGTATGTATGTATGTATGATGTAAGTATGTATGTATGTATGTATGTATGGTATGTATGTATGTATTGTATGTGCATAATATATATATATATATATATATATATATATAGTATATATATATATATATATATATATATATATATATATATATAATATATATATATATATATATATATATATATTATATATAATATATATATATATATAAATGTATAGTGTTGTGTGTATGTGTGTGTGTGTAATGTTATGTGTGTGTGTAGTTAAGGTTATGTAGAATTGGGAAATGAGCCAATTTGTAGCAACGTAGGAATAATTGGGAGATCAATGTTCTACTGCTTGCAGATGGTACTTGGTGCTGCTATGATTAAAAAAAAAACGGCATGCTTTGTACTTGGAGTTTTGAATGAGTGTGCCAAACGGAAAAAGGATTAAAAATTAATCCTAGCTAAAGTAATGATGAAATTAAGCATAAAGGCAAAGGAGACGATTCTCAAATTTTTGCTAGAGTGAAATAAAGGAGAATGGGAAAGACTGAATAGAATCTACAGTCTTTAAGGTATTTAAGAGATGGGATATTGAAGCCTTCGGAGGGATGAAAGAAGGATTGCCTTTAGGATTGGGAGGTGCAAGTAGCCCTTAGTAGTCCTAAGTAGGTCTTAGAGAAATAATGGATAAATTAAATTTACCTTGAAAGTTAAAAAGGAATTTATTAGATTGTGTACTTGTACCAACTGTTTTGTATGGATGTGAAACTTGAGCATTAAATTCAAAGTTGAAAAGAAGAATTGTGGCTTTGGAATTGTATGTGCGGGGTGAAGAGAAGCGACAGGATCAGAAATGCAAGAATAAGAGATATGTGCTAATACTTAAGGAAAACAATCCTGGTAGAAAGAACGAAGTAATGGACTTACTGAGATGGTACTGGGATACCTGCTTTGAATGAATCACCACCCTGGGCCGCCCTCATATCAATATTCCAGAATTAGAATCGTACAAATACAGTTCTTCAAAATAATAAAGGGCTGCCTTCGATCCCACCACACTACCACCACATATAACGGAAACCGAAAATCCTCCCTACACATCCCACCTGACATGAAGATGTCAATTTTTATAGTAAATCACCCAATAGATACCCCCCCCCCCATAACTCATACAATAACCCCCTGCACCTGAAAGAAAAAAAATCACACCAGCACTATAATATTCCAACATACCCAACACGCTTCCCCCCTCCACCACTAAATTCCCCCCCCCTTATTAAACACATTCACACTCAGTTAACACAAAGAAACGATTTCTTCATACTAGTGTTGGCCGAGCACACCTGAATTTTGCGCACCGCACCGCACCAGGATAAGCGGACCACGCACCGCACCGGCAAGTTATTTTTTGTTGCACACACCGAATCTCTGTCTCGCTGCTCCCCGCGCTCCCTCACCGACGCACCGCCCCGGCCACCACACCTCTAATTTTTAAAAATTGCACAAGCACCAAAATGAGTGCACCACGCACCACACCGCACCGCACCTGGTGCGTCGTCGGCCAACCCTACTTCATACACAAATAACACCATACTTCAAGCACGTCCATCCGAAAATTCCCGTCTCCTCCTGGACACATCCTCCCTCCTCCTTCCTCCATCTGCTCCCTCCTCTCTCTCCTCCTCTCTCCTCCCTCCCTCCTCCTTCCTCCCTCCCCTTCCTCCCTCCTCCCTCCCCCCTCCCTCCCTCCATTCTTCAGGAATACAATTTAAAATTCCATATACACCCTCCCCCTCCTTCAGATGCTTCCAACAATCGACTGCACAAGAACATCTCATACTAGAATTGTTGACTTAACGAACATTAGACGCAACTTTGATACATTCACTTTAACAGATCTCTAGACCCGTCCTACGATGGTGGCGAAATATCTTGAGTGTCCCACTTCTTTGTAGGGGGCAGACGGGAGCACAGAATAAGAGTATATATTATAATATATATATATATATATATATATATATATATATATAATTGAGTTATGTATGTTTTATTTATATAAATTATTTTATAAAATAATATCTAGAAAATATATATATATATATATATATATTATATATATAAATATATAATATATTATATATATATATATATAATATTAAATATTATTATATTATATATATATATAATATATATATATAATATATTATATATACTATATAATATATTATAATATATATATATATACGGGGCGGCGCGGGGGGGGGGGGCTAGGGGGCCTCGCCCTACAACTGCGAAAAAAGAGGTGTTGTTAGAGATAATTTAAGGTAAGAACTTGGCTTTGTTTACTTTTTGAATTCTGTAACAAATAGGAGTTTTAATTAAAGAAGTATAACTTCTTTGAAATAATAAAATCTTTCAATTCAATTGTATTTTATATATTTGGCCGCCCTAACTACCAGGAAAATTATAATATGTATATTATATATATATATATATATAATAATATATATATATTACTATATATAGTATATATATATATATAATATTATATATATAGTATATATATATATATCATATATATATATATATATATATTATATATATATTCCCTTTCGTAGGTCCTGAGAAGAGAAAGCGAATCAGTCCTAGCCCTCCTGGGCCTAATGATAGCGGAAAAGAGAAGGTAGTTTCTGATCCACAATCATAGTTGGGCCCTTCAACTTCAAAGCAAAAGGTATATGAGTAAGATAATGACTTAGGGAAATGGGTATGGAAATCCGGTGTTATGCCGTCTGACACAAAAAGAGAAATGCTGAAAAATTATTGGAAGCCTCCTCCAAGTTATGATTTTGCAACTGACCGCTACACATCTCAAAAGGAATTTGTGCATAGTTGGCTGAAAATATTCTCCCTGACTGGTAATTCAATGATATTGAAGAGAACACTCTGTCGCATTGCCGTCTTGTTTCCCGCAAGACATCAGGGAGTTCAGAATTCTTGTTGTGGAAACCTTTCACGAAATTCGAGAATATCCATGAATATTGCAAAGGTAGAGGTAAATCGTGTACCCCACAAAAAATAGTTGTTGTTATTACAGATGAAATTAACTTTTTGTTTTCTGCCAAGAGCACCTGATGTTCAGTTACCATTTTCATGTCCCCTGCTACATCTTCCAAGAAGGATTTAGCTGCTCGTGCAGATCCTAAGTGACACCTACTTTCAACATGACCTTTGCAATATTCATGGATATTCTCGAATTTCGTGAAAGGTTTCACAACAAAGAAATTCTGAACTCCCTGTATAGTCCTTGCGGGAAAAAGAACGCAATGCAGACAGAGTGTTCTCTTCAAATATCTTGAATATACCAGTCAGGGAGAATATCTTTCAAGCCAACTATGCACGAAATTCCTTTTGAGATGTGTAGCGTCAGTTGCAAAATCATAACTTGGAGGAGGCTTCCAATAATTTTTCAGCATTTCTCTTTTTGTGTCAGACGGCATAACACCGGATTTCCCCACCCATTTCCCTAAGTCATTGTCTTCCTCATACACCTTTTGCTTTGAAGTTGAAGGGCCCAACTATGATTGTGGATCAGAAACTACCTTCTCTTTTCCGCTATCATTAGGCCCAGGAGGGCTAGGACTGATTCGCTTTCTCTTCTCAGAACCTACGAAAAGTGAATATTATATAATTATATATAATATATATATATAATATATATATATATATATATATATTATAATTATATATATATAATATATATTATATATATTATATATATATATATATATAGTAATTATATATATCATAACATATTATAATTTTTTCCTGTAGTTAGGGCGGCCACAGTATATAAAATACAAATTGGATGAAGATTTTTATTATTTAAAGAAGTTATACTTTCTTTAATTAATAACTCTATTTGTACAGAATTCAAAAAGTGAAACAAAGCAATGTCTTACCTTAAATTACTCTAAACACCTATTTTTTTCGCAGTTGTGAGGGCGAGCCCCTAGCCCCCCCCCGCGACGCCCATTTATTTTAATATATATATATATATTATATAATACTATATATATTTATATATATTATATATATATATATTATATATATAATATAGCTAGATAAATTTATATAATTATATTTATATTAATGTACAAAAAATCTGATTGTAATAAAATATATTAAAATATATATAATCACTACTATATATAATATATATCTATATATATATATATATATATATATTATATATATATATATAGTTATATAATATATAAATATATATATATATACCTTATTCTGTTGCTCCCCGCTGCCCTCCTACAAGAAGTGGACGATCTCAAGATATTTCGCCACCATCGTAGGACGGGTCTAGAGATCTGTTAAAGTGAATGTATCAAAGTTGCGTCTAATGTTCGTTAAGTCAACAATCTAGTATGAGATGTTTTGTGCAGTCGATTGTGTGGGAAGGACATCTTTGACAGGAGGGGGAGGGTGTATTATGAATTTTAAATTTGTATTCCTGAAGGAATGGAGGGGGAGGAGGAGGGGGGAGGGAGGGAGGAAGGGGGGTGGGAGGAAGGGAGGGAGGGAGGGTGGGAGAGAGGGAGGGAGAGAGAGGAGGGAGAGATGGAGGGAAGGAGGGAGGGAGGGATGGTGTCCAGAGAGGAGACGGGAATATTTCGGATGGACGTGCTTGAAGTATGGTGTTATTTGTGTATGAAGTAGGGTTGGCCGACGACGCACCAGGTGCGTGCAGTGTGGTGGCGTGGTGCACTCATTTTGTTGCTGTGCAATTTTTAAAAATATAGAGGTGTGGTGCGGGGGGGTGCGTGGTGAGGAGCGCGGGGAGCAGCGAGACATAGAGATGCGGTGTGGTGCAACAAAAAATAACTTTCGGTGCGGTGCGTGGTCCGCTTATCCTGGTGCGGTGCGGTGCGCAAAATTCAGGTGTGCTCGGCCAACACTAGTATGAAGAAATCGTTCTTTGTGTTAACTGAGTGCGAATGTGTTTAATAATGGGGGGGGGGATTTAGTGGTGGAGGGGGGAAGCGTGTTGGGTATGTTGGAATATTATAGTGCTGGTGTGATTTTTTTTCTTTCAGGTGCAGGGGGTTATTGTAATGAGTTATGGGGGGGGGGTATCTATTGATGTGATTTACTATAAAATTGACAGTCTATCATGTCAAGGTGGGCATTTGTAGGGAGGATTTTCGGTTTCCGTTAATATGTGGTGGGTAGGTGTGGTGGGATCGAAGGCAGCCCTATTATTATTTTGAGAACTTTATTTTGTACGATTTCTAATTTCTGAATATTGATATTGAGGGCGCCCAGGGTGGTGATTCATTCAAAGCAGGTATCCATACCATCTCAGTAATCCATTATTCGTTCTTTCTACCAGGATTGTTTCCTAGTAGCACATATCTCTTATTCTTGCATTTCTGATCCTGTCGCTTCTCTTCACCCCGCACATACAATTCCAAAGCCACAATTCTTCTTTTCAACTTTGAATTTAATGCTCAAGTTTCACATCCATACAAAACAGTTGGTACAAGTACACAATCTAATAAATTCCTTTTTAACTTTCAAGGTAAATTTAATTTATCCCATAATTCTCTAAGACTACTTAAGACTACTAAGGCTACTTTCACCCTCCTCAATCCTAAAGGCAATCTCTTCTTTCATCCCTCCGAAGGCTTCAATATCCATCTCTAAATACCTAAAGACTGTAGATTCTATTAGGCTTTCCCATTCTCCTTTATTTCATCTAGCAAAAATTGAGAATCGTCTCCTTTGGGCCTTATGCTAATTTTCATCACTTTACTTTTAGTAGGATTAATTTTTAATCCTTTTCCTTGGCACACTCATTCAAACTCAAGTACCAAAGCATGCCGTTTTTTTTTTAATCATAGCAGCACAGTATCATCTGCAAGCAGTAGAACATTGATCTCCCAATTATTCTACGTTGCTACAAATTGGCTCATTTCCCAATTCTATCATAACCTTAAACTACACACACTACATACATGACACACACACAGCATACACACACACTATACATATATACTAATATATATATATATTATTATCTACTATATATATATATAATATATATATATAATATATATATATAATATATATATATATATATATATATATTATATATATATTATATATATATTATATATATATATAATATATATGCACATACAGTACATACATACATACATTACATACTACATACATACATACATACATACAGTACATACATACATACATACATACAAAGCATACTACATACATACATAATACATAACATACATACATTTCTGACCTTGACACACCTTAATTGGAGGGGTCCCATGACCGCTCAGAAAGCCGGCCACTGCTCCTGCGATTCCCCAGGTCGAGAAGGGAAGTTACAGCGAAGGTGGTACGGGGGCGTCGAGGGCAGGGCACTCCAGAAGGAAGTGCTCCATTGTGTCCTGGGGATATACGACATCTTGTGCAGATGGGGGAAACTACATTGTCAAGTTTGAATCTGAATTTATATTGCATAAGCTTTGGGTGGTGACCTGATCTGCTCCGGGCGAGGTAATTTGGTCTCTTCTTCTGGGACAGTGGATTCTTCTTGGGGAAGATGTTTGGGGATCGGTGGTTTAGTAGATCTGTAATTAGAGCGGTTTTGTAGATATGCGTTTAGTTAATGTGTATGATAGTGGTGAGCCAAGACATGTTGGAGGTGGAGGAGGAATGTGTTGTAGATGTTCCTATACAGTTTAGGTCTGGTGAGGAGGGGGGATTTTAGTCTATGTCGGGGGGGGGACTGGAGAGTATTTGGTGGCATGGATGGGTTGGGGGTTTTGAGTGTTTTCTGGAAAAATTGTGTCCCCTACCATCTTCAAGTGGGTAGGGAATGGGAAGAAAGTGTCTCGTCGTGTACAATGCTGGATTGGGGTTCTTTTTAGTACATCCAGTGAATTATTCTAAAGGGCAGTGTTTTGTGTAACTTGTAATTTGCTTAAGTTGGATTGTGATAGTGGCTGGGAAAACCAAGTGGGGGAGCATAGTTTAATATTGGTTCTGAGGAGCTTGTTTGTAGGTTGTGGTAAGGGTGTGTTTTCTGTTGCTGAAGTTGTGCTGGGAGAGGGTTCGGAGGGTGTTTAATTTTTCCGTTGGGTTGAAGAAGTAA
>JABUQX010036230.1:35000-37517 GCA_015478945.1 Trachelipus rathkii | reverse complement strand
CAAGATTCTAGACCAGTTCTATCGTACTACTCCAGCCCCCCTCTTTTGAACACCCAACAAACACCACCGAAAATACCAGGCTACATACACAGTTTTACTCACATTGCTGTGAAAGTTACGTTTTCTTGCTCAATTTCTAGTGTTCTTAAGGAGCCAGGCAGGTGAGAAGTGCATGTCCGACATGAGGAGATTCAGAATAGAGAAGAGAATAGTAAATACTATTCTCTCACACAACGAGGCAAGAGGGGCTTCATATACAATTTTCATCGCACACATGTATTTCAAATTTTTGCTTATCAAACCTTTTGGCGTAAGTACGAACACCAAAATCCAAATTCTTTAACAAATCTTTACAAATAGTATAATTGAAGGTGCTATACTATAACTACACCTACTACCTATAGTATATATATAATATTACTATATATATATAATATACTATAATATACTATTCTAATTCTTTACCATACATACAATTAATAAAAATATATATATACTATATATATATAATCCCACTACTATATAATATAATCAAATAACCACTCCATAATACATATTACTATATAATACACTAATATATATACCTAAAGTACCATATATATATATATATATATAAATAATCAATATATATATACTATATATATAATACAATATTATCATGAACATACATCCATATATAATAAATCACTAAATAAATATTATAATATATATAAATACATAAAATACTCCATAATATATTATATATATATATCAATAATACTATAAACACTACAACTAATCACTAAAACATAACCAATTAATAACTATAAAAACAAAACCAAACCACACCACCAATATAATCAACCATACAAAAACCTAACTAATATTAATATATAAAATATATATATTATATACATATA
The DNA here is from genome assembly GCA_015478945.1 of Trachelipus rathkii. Lineage (NCBI taxonomy): Eukaryota > Metazoa > Arthropoda > Malacostraca > Isopoda > Trachelipodidae > Trachelipus > Trachelipus rathkii. The sequence continues at coordinate 36,618 of JABUQX010036230.1, read as the reverse complement.
TATATAATATTATATATTATATATATAATTATATATTTACATATATATATATATATATATACCTAATATTACAATATATATATATATAGTAATATATATATATATATATATATATATATATATATATTATATATATAATACATAATATATATAACCGTATCTCTACCATAATATATATACTATATATACTATTTAATATATATATATATATATACTCATATATATATATTTATACCGTGTACAAATAAACACTTTTTAAAATATATATAATATATATAATATATATATATAAAATATATATAAAATATATAATATATATATATATAATATATATATAATATATATATTATATAATTATAAAATAATATTATTATATATATATAGGACATTTATAAGATGTTGACTCCGTTTATACGGGGGAAATTTTCGATAAGAAAAACAACGAATTTCGGGCCTTTTCTTTATTGCTGCAATTTCTATTATTTATTAGCGTTATTTGCATTTTTAATTTTTAAGAAATTAACAAAGATTTTTATATTATTATTATTATTATTATATAATTATTATTATTATAAAATTATTATTATATTATTATATATTATTATTATATTATTATTTATTATTATTATTATTATTATTATTATTATTATTATTATTATTATTATTTAATAGGAATTTAATTTTTTTTTCTAAGTTCTTTCATTTTTATTATTTGATTTTCGATTATTATTATAATTTATGGGTATTTTTATTTAAAAAAACTCCCCCCCGGACCCGCGAGCTTGCGAGCGGGGCACCCCGCTCTGCGGGGGACGGGGGGATGATATAGAGGGGGGGGGGCCGAAGGCCCCACCCCGGATCAAAACATAAAATATATAAAAATATCAAATATCAATTTATTATTGTCAAGGTGTTTCTACAAACTTTACGTATACATTTATCAAATTTAAACTGAAATAAATAGCCTAAGCACGGCCTAAGCTACTCATTTTTAAGACTATAGGTGTGAAGCACAAAAAAATATATATCATCAATTTCTTTTTAATTTTTGTTAATATTTAATTAAATTATGTTAGTCCCATGCAAAAGGTAATCCCACATCATTGAAATTACGTTACATTTTTTATTGATTTTCGTTCCTGGAGTCAACATCTTATAAATAGCATAATATATATATATATTATATATATAATATATATATATATATATATATAATATATACTATATATATATATATAATATATATATTATATATATATATATTATATTATATATATATATATATATATATATATAATATTATATATAATATATATATATATATATATATATATATATATATTTATTATATATATATATAATATATTATATATATATATATATTATATATATATATGATAATATTATATATATATATATATATATATATATATATAATATTATATATATATATTAATATAATATATATCTATATATATATATATATATATATATATATATATATATATATATATATTATAACGATATGCTCGTTCCTGTTTGGAGAGAGAGAGAGAGAATTTTTAATATATATATATTTTTCCTATTTAAGATTTGAGTTGGTATGCCTGCTTTTATT
>JABUQX010036230.1:15000-20000 GCA_015478945.1 Trachelipus rathkii | reverse complement strand
ATAATATATATATATATATATATATATTATATATATATATATATATATATATATATATTTTATATCATATATATATTAATAGGAAGTATAGTCATAAGAATAGTGTCCATTCATCATTTATCTGTAGCAAGATTATACTCACATAAAATAGTAAAGTGTATTTCAGAAACGGCGATCTTGTATACCAGATCTTATAATATACGTGCTAAATCTATATAGCCCTTATAAAATAATTGAGTATATAATAGTGAGTGAGTGGAGTACAGCTATATATAGTGAGGTACTAAATGAATATATATATTATACTATATATATATATATATATATATATATATAAAATGAGCAAATAGTTATAGTTAGTATATATTATATAATTTATATTATTAGATTAAGATTATCTTATTATGAATCATGATGTTTAAATTATTTAGTAATGAGTGTGTGACTCTAAATTCAATACAGAGTATAAGATGTAAGGTTAGTTCATATAGTACTAACAATATATAAATAGTGCCCTTGATAATATATTATAGATTGTAGTGTTGAGTGGTAGGTAGTAGAATATATATATGATGAATAAAGGGCATATATAAATACTAATTATGGTGATCTATAAATAAGCATAGTATGTGAGTATATAGAACTACTATTATTAGATATATATATATAGTGAGTATATGAAATTATGAGTGAGTGAGGGATATATATATATGATGCTCGGATGAGTATTATATATATATTTGTAGTGTCATATAGTGTTGAATTTATAGGCTTACCTATACTAGGTATATATGTACTAATATATATACTAGTGGGGGTATATATTAGTAAATGTAATAGAGGTAGACTTATGATTGATATGAATGGGTATTATATAAAAGATTGTTATGATATTGAGTATAATTATAATAAATATGAGAAAGTAGGGAGATATATACTGATATAGTAGTTTATAATATATATAATTCTGTTATAGATTGATATTGGATTAAGTATATATGTGCTATTATATTTAGATACGGTGATATATATATATACCGGTAATATAAGATATATTATATATATATGTATATTATAATGATATAATATAATTAGCTATACTTAACTATTTATAAGGTATGTATATAGAGTGTAGGTTAGTGATATGTTATAGCGTTAGTGTAGATACCTTAGTGTGAGGTATTGTAGTTTATATACATAAGATGATATAGTTTGTATATATTATACATATTATATAATATATATAATAGATTGGTTAAATAATATTGCATAATAATCGCAATTATAAAAGATGTTAAGAAGAGAACATATAATGAAAGGATAAGAAATATAACTGTCTTTCCCCCGAACCACCGCCATGTTGCTAATGAGGACAATATACCCAGGATGCAGTACGGACTTGAGCATATAGTCCTCATAGCCAAAAACTTGGATCAAGAACAGTTATAAAGCAAACCCAAGCTCCCTTCAAGGCGACATCACCAGGTGTTACAGCCTGTCCTATCTCTCGTTCTATATATTGTAGATGTTATATATTGCATAATAATCGCAATTATATAAGATGTTAAAGAAAGAACATATAATGGGAAAGGTAAAGAATTAACTGCCTTCTCCGGGATTGAACCACCGCCATGTTGCGACTGAGGACAATATACCCGGTGCGTTATGACTGAGCTATCCTCCAAGCCAAAAAAAACTTGGATTCAAGAACAGTTATAAAGCAACCGAGCTCCCTTCAAGGCGACATCACCAGGTGTCCAGCCTGTCCTATCCCTCGTTCTTTATAATGTAGATGTTAAATATTGCATTAATATCGCAATTATATTAAGGATGTTAAAGAAAGAACATATAATAGGAAGGTAAAGAATTAACTGCCTTCTCCGGGATTGAACCACCGCCATGTTGCGACTGAGGACAATATACCCGGTGCGTTACGACTGAGCTATCCTCCAAGCCAAAAAAATTGAATTAAACATAAGTTAAAGCAACCGAGCTTCCTTCAAGGCGACATCACCAGGGGTCCAGCCTGTATCCCTCGTTCTTTATATTTTAGATGTTAAATATTGCATAATAATCGCAATTTGATAAGATGTTAAAGAAAGAACATATAATGAGAAGGTAAAGAAATAACTGCCTTCTCTGGGATTGGAACCACCACCATGTTGCGACTGAGGACAAATTATACCCGGTGCGGTTACGACTGGAGCTATCTTCCAAGCCAAAAATTGGAATTCAAGAAACAGTTATAAAGCAAACGAGGCTCCCTTCAAGGCGACATCACCAGGTGTCCAGCCTGTCTATCCCTCGTTCGTTATATTTGTAGATGTCTAAATATTGCATTAATAATCGCAATTATAATAAGATTGTTAAATGAAAGAAACATATAATAGGAAGGTAAAGAATTAACTGCCTTCTCCGGGATTGAACCACCGCCATGTTGCGACTGAGGACAATATTAACCGGTGCGTACGACTGAGCTATCCTCCAGCCAAAAAACTTGGATGCAAGAACAGTTATAAAAGCAACCCGAGGCTCCCTCAAGGCGACAATCACCAGGTGTCCAGCCTGTCCTATCCTCGTTCTTTATATTTGTAGATGTTAAATATTGCATAAATAATCGCAATTATATAAGATGTTAAAGGAAAAGAACATATAATAGGAGGTTAAAGAATTACTGCCTTTCTCCGGGATTGAAACCAACCGCCATTGTTGCGACTGAGGACAATATACCGGTGCGTTACGACGAGCTCTCCTCCAAAGCCAAAAAACTTGGAATCAAGAACAGTTATAAAGCAACCGAGTTCCCGTCAAGGCGACTTCACCAGGTGTCCAGCCTGTTCCTATCTCTCGTTCTTTAATATTGTAGATGTAAATATTTGCATAATAATCCCAATTATATAAGATGTTTAAAGAAGAACTATAATAGTTTATGTTCTTTCTTAAATCATCCTTATATTAGTTTGCGGATTATTATGCATGATTAGTTTTAACACTACAAATATGAAAGAAACGTAGGATAGGAACAGGCTGGACACCCTTGATGTTCGCCTGCTTGGAAGGGGAGCTCGCGTTTGCTTTATAACTGTTTCTGAATCCAAGTTTTTGGCTTGGAGGAATAGCTCGAGTTCGTACCGCATCCGGTATATGTCTCGCAGTCGCAATCATGCGGCGGTTCAATCCCGGAGAATGGCAAGTTAATTCTTCACCTCCTGATATATGTTCTTCTTTAACATCTTATATTAATTGCGATTATTTAGTGCAATATTTAACATCTACAATATAAAGAACGAGGAATAGGACAGCTGGACACCTGGTGAGTGTCGCCGTCTGAAGGGAGCTCGATTTGACTTTATATTAACTGTTTTGAATCCAAGTTCTTTGGCTTGGAGGATAGCTCAGTCGTAACGCACCGGGTATATTGTCCTCAGTCGCAACATGTGCGTTGGTTTCAATCCCGGAAGAAGGCGAGTTAATTCTTTACCTTCCTATTATATGTTCTTTCTTTAACATATACTATTGATAGTAATATATATATAATTATATATATATATATATTATAATATAGTATATATATATATATATATATATATATTATATATAGTAATATATATATTATATATATATATATATTAGATATAGATTATATTATATAATATATATATATATATATATATATATATATTATATAATATATATACTATATATTATATATATATATATTATATATATTATATATATATATAATATATATATAATAATATATATAAATACTATATATATATATATATATATATGTATGTATATACATATTGTTGGAAAAGGAAGACCAACTAAAAGAATGATCTAAGTTAAAATTCAAAATATTGACATTGAAGGAAGCAGATCATTTAACACGTCTCAGAAGGGTTGAACGGCTCGTACTCAAAATTACAGGATAATAAAGTACAAGGAGAAGAAAAAAGGCCCGTAAGATTACTGGTAAGAGAAGTGAATTTATATTAAGTTATTGTTTGTTTAAATTTTTGTTGGAATTATTAACTGATTGAATTTATTTTACTTATACGCGCCACCTAATCCTGGGATAAACTTACTCTTGGAGAATGATTAATCTGGAACGGCTAAACCAGGAACCGATTGAACTTAATAATCAAGCTTGGTGCTTAGGGCGTAAATTGTACACAGGATTTACCAATAAAGGAAACCATTTGAAACAGAAGTAAGCGGATCGAAGGGTCTAGTTGAGTGAACAGAAAGTCATAAACAGATATCTTCTCACCGCCATAAAAGTCTCGGAAGGATATCTGTAAACTTGTCTGAAATAAGGATTAAGTAATAGATGACTTCGGCGTACAAAAAGTTTTCAAAAAGTGTTTTCATCTAAGGATATTTGTAAAGTACTTCGTTTACACTTTTTATATCAGTTTGGCATTTATTTTCGAATTGCCGTCAAAGTTCATTTGTGACGCAAAGTAGTACACAGTGTAAAAACTAAGTTCATATATTTTATAAGATTTACTCTTAATTGGTATCTTTCAAAGTAAAAGGTAAACAGTGTTTTATTAACGATTGTGAAAAGCAAAGGTTTAAGTAAAACTATTTATTTAATGATCATGAAGAATTGACAATTAAGTGCAACAGACTTAATGTCCTCATGTTTCTTTGTGTTAGATTGGTTTATCTTCAAAAGAGTTGAAAAACAGTTAACTAGTAGCATTTTGGAACAAGACGATCACGTGGACGAGGGACTGTAGAGAATCAACAGGATGTGTGAACCAAATTTTAATAAGTTATGTTCTAATAGTTATTGCATAGGATAGTTAGCCCATCATAATTTAAATAGCCGTCTAGGGCTTACAAAATCGTTAGGATTTTAGAAATAAGTGATATAAGAGAAATTTAAAAGATTGGAAACTTTATTAATCATATTTAAATGATATACTTTTTAGAAAATTTGTGTACTTCTTTTTCTCCTGGGTTTCTTAATTGATTTGAATAAATTC
>JABUQX010036230.1:0-12500 GCA_015478945.1 Trachelipus rathkii | reverse complement strand
GGAGTTGGATACTTATAATCTCTCTCTTAGTGACTCCTTCATTCTCAACAAGAAAAGTTCGTCTCCACAGGAAATAGCCAAATTGAAGAAAAAAAATAATAATAAAAGATTCCAAATCTGAAAGCTCCAAGAAGATGACTAAAACGAGCCACAAACAAACATTATCGATACGGATTTCTTCCATCATTTTTACTTAATTTTGGATTATGGTCTGAAATTCATTATGGATTACACTACGAACCTTTAGGCTCCGAATTCTAAATGGGTCAGTGCCATCCCCCATTTTTAATACCTTTTCTTTTCATCCTGTACATACGGAAGAAAAATTAACAATCGCAAAAACCGAATGTTCTTTTCAAAGCTAATATCATTCGACTTTCTAAATCCCTCCTGGCCGTCACCTCTTCATCTCGTTCCTAAAATGCTCCAGGTGATTGGCGCATATTTTGAGCAATTGTTGAACATTAAATTCTATAACAAACCAGAATCGCAACAAGTTCTTTTTCAAGATCTTGATTAGCGTGTCTCATCCAGGTGTCAAACAAAGCTTGTCTTCAAATGAAGACGCGCAATTTTTGGCTAATATAGATCAAGATATTCACGTATGGAGTTAATCATCTCACCAATGTCAAAATTCCACGATTCATCGTCAGGTAACATTCTCCAAGCAAACTTGTGTGCGATATATTTAATATTATGTACAACATTTTGTATTTTCAGCATTCAAATATCTGTATGTATGCTTATATCTTCGGATAAAATCAGATACACTTCTATTTGAATGTTCCTTTCGTTTCATGTTTATGTATGTGAACCAACTGTTACAAAAATTCCCACGGATTCAATTCGCAGGTAACAGTCTCGCAAGCAAACTTGTGTGCGATTGATATTATTATTATTGTACAGACCGATTTTGTATTTTCAGCATCAAATATTCTCTCTCGCTCCGTATATTCTTCGGATAAGACAGAATAACTTCTATGCTTCAGTAATTTCATTCCTTCATGTAATTTGCATTTTGAATTCATATGTATGAATACCATTGTTCTATTTGTGCCTCTTCTCCATAATTCAAATGTTCCGAGTACAATGTGCTTCCTGTCTCCGGACATAAGCAGACTAAGCTTCATATTCTCGAATGTGAGAGTGGTGTGCGTGTAGAGAAGACGAGTGTGTTGTGAATAGGTGAAGTGAGTGTTGAGGTCGGAGTGAGAATGTGTGTGAGAGCGTCGATAATAATTTAAGTATGAACCCAAGGTATTCATACATTTGGAATTACTAATTTCCTGTTTATTCGTATATTTACTTTCTGACATTCTTATAATCACAGCTTTAATCAGCACCTAGAGGTGTGATGAACTATTTGTTAAATGTCTCAACAAAACTTACTCTCCTCTCTTACCTCACCGCGCACGTGTGTGTAAGACTCTCTCCACCTCACTGTCAGGAATCTCTGCCATTTAGTTAAATCTCAGGCCTTGTTGAGACACTTCCCGTGTTTTTCTTCACTTTCTCTACCTATCTCCGTACTAAGGACTCACTCTTCCACTTAGCTTTACTCCTAGAACCAGGGAAACTATCGAATATCTATAAACGCAACTTTTTCAAAGCAAGTGAAGTAAATTCCAGCAAGGAAACAAACTTCATCAATACAAGATATATATAATAGATCAGATAGATGATCAGTATGAATTACTCGAAATAATTCTTGCAAAGTAGATTTTTCGAACTTTGACTCAATAAGAGTATATCCAATCCCGAAACGATAACTGATTGTTTACTTGTTTGTATGAAAATAAAATTCATACTTGTATATAATTGGATATGTAAAATCCATCCATAAAGAATTTACCCTCAGGACGCCGACCATCGTACATCAACGACCTACAAAAGGCCCCTAGCTTACTATAAAATATATAGTGACTAGTATACTTATAATGAGATATATATATATAAATATTTCTACTATATATATACTCTATTATATATCGTAGGAGGAGAAGGTAGATGATAATATAATATATAAATAATATAACCTTATAGGGCTAATCAAGAATCTATGAGTATATTATATTATATCGCACGCAGGAGCAGAGAAGACAGAAGCAGGTAGACGAGATGTGCAAGCAAGGTTAGTATATACTATATATATACTCTATATAGTGATGTCACTCTTCAAATACATATTCTCCTCAATTTTAAGCCCCAAGAACTCAATTTTGAATAGATTCACTTCCCTTTCCATATTGCTCATATTGTGCTCTCTCTCTGTATCTCAATCTGCGGCGTCATATAAGGAGAGACTGTCTCCTGAAGCTGCGCGCACAACCTATATATATTCAGTAGCGATGGATCACTCAACAATATATCTCTCTTATATAGTGAGTCCTATACTTAGCCGACTATACTCCGTGAATATCAGTATACCATCGCGTATAGCATTATCAAAATGCAATTTTCATTAATTGCATATAATACTGCATAGATGACGCCGCGATTCCCACGCATCAAAACAAAAAAAATAAAACGTTCTGGGATAGAAAAATTAGTTTCTTTTATTTTAATTTTAACCAATGAATTACCCTCCAATTGTCTTGCTAGCTATCGTGATTATAGATTATTATAAACTATTAAGCCATTACTCACTCACTATCTCCTATTAGACGTCCAGTCATACTCCGAAGTAATGCAGCTAGCCATAGCTCTATCAACCTAACGATCATACGCCTACTCGATATAACGCACCCTCTTGACTCACCTAATAATCATAAACTCCTAAATTTAATAAATTACTACTAATATTATCTTTTTACTATAAAATAAATAAAATATAAATAAATACGTATATATTTTTTTACTCAAAATCTAATAAATATAAATTATTTATTAAATATATATAAAAAATACTATAAATATTCCTTATCCAATTATTACGTCACTATACCGTTTAAAAAAATTGCATTACCATCATTATCACAAATAACGATATCAATTATACATCTATTATTATATTGTAGGTCACGGGTCCTAAACTACATTTAAACAGTTAAAGTTGATTTTACTCTGAAATATATTACATATATATTTTTTGATAAGATTAAGCTAAAAAGAAACGACACAATATATATTACTTATATATATATTATTTACATATACATATTTTTTAATCTATATATTAAAATATATATATATTGTGATGAATTGATAAATAAAATATTACGTAATATATATAGCTTCTTTCCGTCATCTTGTGCTATATCATCATGCTCCAATCCATTACCTTTCTACAATACACTTTAGTTCCTTCTTCCCAAATAATTCAGGTGAAATCCCTGGAGCTAACATGATTGATGGTATTTCTTATTACATATGCATTCGAGTGTGATAACATGAATATAATTAAGTCAAGTTTTAGTATGAGTAATATACGTACTATGAATAACAGAAAAGCCATTCTATTCTTATTAGCCTTGCCTTCTACTTCTAGTACCATATATTTACATAGCTAAGGAACTTGCGTCGCTCAATATCATAGAAAATTATACCACCACTTATATGTAGTCTTAATCCATGGTGGCCGCGAGCGAATACTCTATTTCCACCTTTTTTCGGATAGTGAAATTGCGTTTCAAAGTGATGAGGTTTTAATCCTCCTTGGTGCCTAAGAGTGTGTGGCCAAACCTCTGAGGTTTAAATAAGAATAAAATATAATAACTATCCCTAGTCAAGTTATGCCCCACTTTACTTGCTCCGACCTTCAATTCGCAATGGAATGCTAACAACAATTTCTCTGACCTCCGCACTAAACCCATTTCCATATCTGAGCTGGAGACTCAAAAACCACTCTTTTCGCTCGTGAACTCCCAAGTCCGTGATTGGTTCCCATACAACACCTCCACCACTATATACATCCGTGTCTGACACCAATTCCGCGGACTACCCAATATTCATCAATGCTTTGGCCATACATGATTCAGTAAACTACTGCTGCAAAAGTCATATAAACCTTTCATATTATGTGCTACATACAAGTTGTTGATCCGCGCGTTTCTGTCTTACGGACCACACAGTCTCTCTAAGTAACGTTGTAGAATTCCATCATTTAATCAATGGTCTGGCTCAACAGAAACACACGTAAGCCACGCCCTAAGTTCCACATTGAACAATCGCCAACCCTTCCTACGCATACTAAATCGAACGTCATCCATTCATCACAATCATAATATCTCTCAACTACATATAACAATTAACAACTCGGTCTGTTAGCAAATCTAAACCCTCAACCCTTATTATAATGTACATAGATCACCGAAGGCTCATGCTCAACTCAATGTAGTTATAGACCTGATCATTTATACTAATACTATCACCAAACACGACATGATTAAAATTGCAGCCACACAAATCCTCTACCACTCTCCTGACCAACTTATCACAACTTTCTCAATCCACTAGTTACAATACCTAATCCTTACTTAACTATACTAACTGTCATGACATACATACTATCTCGTTATCCCTTTCATTAATCCAATTACAAACATACCCTCTCTCTAAACACTATTCAGAGTCAACTTGTTTCCAGCTGCTCTACAATCACTACACATAACTTACTAACGAGGAACTGTTCCTCATCACAACCATAACCTTATTCTATATACTACGAGTTTATTTTCAATAATGCCTCACTCCTTGTATATTATACACCTCACCTGTACCAAATCCTTTCTACCATCCCTTTACCTGCAAGAAACTCCTTTTAACAATTGAACTACCACTATTACAAGAACTTCAAAATATTTCCGCAATAATTAATTAGTAGATTAGGCGCACCCTCCACTCATCTTCCTTATCATTTATCCAATCATGCTTAAACACCATTTATCCTGCGAACCCCCACATCTAATATCTTTCATATACCACCAATCCTATATACAAGCTTGAATAACAGTAAAGGAAATACATAACACGAACCCTGTCTCGTAAACCGCACTGTCAGTATAATAGACTAACAATCACTTATTGACACCATATATATGATGATATACACACGCCTCTACTGATCATAATACAATCCTTTGATCCATCCAGGTAAGCCTACAACTACCAGACACGCAATATATCACGATAACAACTGCCATGTAATAACCTTCCCTCTTAACCCTATACAAACGCCTTTGCAAACTCCATAAAACCTACAAATACAAGTTTATTTTCTTCTCCCTCATTTTCTCCAATCATTTTGTTTCAATTGTAAAAAATTTGATCCACACACACCCTCAACCACTCCTAATGCACCTTGTTCTTCACCAATCAAGTCTTCAGTCACTCGACGCCAACTCTTTAATACCAATTAAAATACCATGCCATATGATCATTCTCCCCTTATACCCTAACAACTTCCAATATAAATGACTTAATTAACCCCTTAAATAAATTTATTCATTCTTCAAATGTAATTATGTCCTATCTTACATGATATAGTTGCACTATCTACTGCCTCTCCAATCCCTGCGTATGACTATACCCTCCATAAACGGCTAATTATGACCATGAAAACTTTCCCATTATCACTTAATCAAGTGCACCATCGTCGCCTCCTTTTCCTTGAATCATTTTTCACCGTAAATTTTCAATATAACCTCAGAGTATCCATTCTATTACAACTTTCACACCATCACCCGATTACCCTCCTTGCTAATAACTCCGCAATCCCCAGAAAATACCTATTTCTTCTCCGCACACAAACTCACACACCCATCATTCACTATTCACCTCAGTCAATTATACTGCTAATTTTGCAGATTTCTAAACTGTTCTTTCCACACTCCCCTCACATCATTTCATTAGTTACAAATAGCACCATCCCCTATCATTATTCTAAAGCAAGTCTCCGCCTTTATTCTCATTTCTATCCTTCCGCGAGCTTACGGGATATCCAGAAGAGCTTCCGTTATATATTCCCTAAAGCCCACAAGTGCATCCTCTGCCAACTGTAATCATTATCGTGTTGCCTGATCCTAACGGTCACTATAAAGTGCACCATTTTATCTATTTTTCATCGCTATAACGGTTTACTCAAAGCAGTCATTCTCGTTTCTGAAAATTTTCGAATAAATCAGGACTATATAAGTGGATTTCAGTTCAACCACTGCAATGGTCTCTGTTCAATATTATAACATCGCCGTTGTCATTACTATTCTCTCATGATAGCGCACCACTCTCAATCTGGTTAGTCTAGTATGACAACATTACGTATTTTCCTACTATTGTGCGACATAGTCGCCACGTTACTTCATTTTCCTTGCCTTACCTAAGCTAAACAAGATATGCTTTTGAAACTCAGTTAAGCTATACACATAGCCTTCCTTCATTCGGATCTCCAAATTTTTTCCCAATGTACATCTGGACATGTAAACCATGCTCAATTGTTCTCATCGCAGCTGATTTATCTGTGCACCGAACGTATCTTTACACCATTAGACTCTGTTATTCCTCCTCTAATTCACCATTTTATCACTTAATCTGTTCTAAATATTTAACCCCCTTCCTTCCGTATATATATATATATATATATACTATTATATATAGTATATATACTATACATTATATTATATATTTAAATTATATATACATAATGTATATATATATATGTATAATATATATAATATTATATACTATATATATAATATACTAATAACTATATATAACATATTAATAATATATATATAATTATATCTAATATATATCAATCCTCATATATCATATATATATAGCTATATCATATATATATATATACATATACTATAATATATATAGAACCAATCAGATACAATATATATATGGTATGTATCTATATATATTTATATATAATATATATCGATACTATTATAATAATATATAATATATATAATATAATATAAATACTATATATATATATCACTATAAATATTATATATATATATATACTAATATATATTATATTTCTATAGTTATAGTTAATATAATATGTATTATATATATATATAGTATAGATAGTAAATACATAAAATGTACTTATATTATTTTATATATATCATTATATATATTAGGTGAAATTAATTTAAAAGTTTCAAATTTTTCATCTGTGCCACATGAATGAGTACACCCCAACAAAGGCCTTCATAGTGTTACCTCAGTCACGATGTTAAAATATTGAAAAATAAAATGCCAAATATTTGCCCAATGAGACAAGGTTAATTGAAGGTTTGTCGCTTGAATTTGGAAGGGTTTGTCAGCTCTCTTCGAAGTCCTTTGTTATCATTATATATTTGCAATACTTGGTATATTTAACCCTCTGACAGGAATATGAGCAATGCATACCATTATGAGGTGACATAGACAAAAGTATATAATAATAAATGGTATAGAGCTGATAATTATATTTACGCCTCTTTTAATTCTCGGTATATATACTTCAGTATAATCAATAATAAAGAACTAAATACATTAATTAATCACAATAATAAGATAGTACTTTAACTAGTGGAGAGGTGAGAGTGAGCTCTCAATGAAATAATAAATCAGATAATAATAATAGATCAATAATAATAATAATTAATGAACAATACATAATAAAAATCAATAACAATAAACAAACAATAACAAACATAATAACAACAACGAATAATGAATAATAATATAATAATTAATAATATATGAATAAAATAAGTAGATAATAATGAATAATAAATAAATATTAATATTAAATAATTGATAATATATAATAAATAATTATAATAATAATTATTTCAGGTCTGTGAGATTTAACTGTTCTGTAATCCTGAGTTAAGTTTATTTATTTAATAATATTATTTAGGCAATTACGGTTTTTTAATCCTATATTTTAGTACGTAACAAGATGTGGGTAGATTTTCACGGTTTTTTTGAAGTCTCGTCGTCGACCAACTGTTTCATTCGAGTTGTACAGTGTTTAGCTAGCTTCTAGTAGCTTTGCACGCTCTATGAGTGGCTTTTTTTTAGGCTTGACCCGCGTCTAAAGAGAAATTAGCAGCCCTGGGATTACGGATAAATTTTATGAGATATCTTCATGTCTTAGGTTTATATTGCATTGCTACGGCGCCTTGCTTGGTATTGGATCATGAAAATTGTGCCTAGGAAGTAAAGTCATGCAGCATTGTTATAGAGTAATTTTTATGGATCTCTTTCAGGAGCGAGTACTATTTAGCCAATGTCTTTAAACGTGCAATATCTTTAGGTATTGAATAATGGTATCTGGGATGACTGTAAAGTCTCCTTGTAATTGACTAATGAACACGGCGCAATCATCACACTCGCATTACGTGATGATTACATCTGTCAACAGCGCTCCTAGCCGTCGTGACATCCATTCGTGAATACATATGGCTGTTACTTTGTTTACTGATTCCCCGTGGCCTACATGCGTAGCTACGTGTGGAAGAAGACGACAGTTAAAGTAAGTGAGAGGAGACCACCGCTCGTATTAGCTCTGCTCTGAGAATTATTATAATTCCTGAAGATGGTAAAGTATAGAGTTACAACTAAATTCCGATTAAACTTTTTATTAGCATCATACACTCCGATGTGTTATCCTCGACAGCTTTGCTAAACTAGGCGTGTTCAATATGCTTCCTTAAATGTCAGTGTATCATCGATTGTATGATCCACAGTATGCTATCAGCCCCGCACAGAACATGTTGACACAGGCCCGATGCCGTTCTTAAATTGTATGTTTATCATATTTTAATATTTAAGATCGTAATTAGAAGAGTATATCCATAAAACATTAGTGTACAGACTGATTTTTATTTAAATTTAAACACGACGTAGTCTTTATTTAGCATTCTTATCCATTTCATATTTTTTGTTACTGTAGTCAGTTTGCTCTTTTACGAGGATAGAGACACTTCGGATTTATTTGTTCATCCTATTAAAAATGGATGTGGGTTACCGTCAGCAAACACAGCGGATCTGACGAAAACGCGTCAGTGAGAGTTGATACAGCGATCCTATCTGTTATATCAATTAGAGTCAATTAAAACGGTTACGCAGAATATGAGCCCTGGAGTACCGGCCGGGGGTGTGTGTATCTTGTATGATGTTTATTAACCGCACTACCCCACTCCTCCTCTCCTCTCACTCGTGTTCTATGTTCAGTATATATACTCGCATCTACTTGTATCTATTCCTCAACCATTGTAAAGGTTTGTGGTCCTGTCAGAGATCTCTGTGTGCTTGTTTGCCATTTTAACTTAATGATTGTCACCATCACATCATCGTCAAAACAGCTTTTGTGAAATCTAATCATAATAACAGTTGCCGCCACATGTTCTTTATTTTTCTATATTGGCTGACAACTCCCAAATATGTGCATAAAAATTAGCCGGCAATCGTCAGTTTTGAAACGTCACCTTTTTCTAAATCAACATTGTGAATCATAAGAATATTGTTTTGTATATAAACATAGATCCTGCTCTCATGATTGATAAAACTAATTTCTCAAATATGTTTACTATTCGTGTTTGTGATAAGCTATTGGTTCTGTAATTGTTTCGCTAGGCAAAGGTGCTCCCTCTCTTTTATGGTACAGTATTTGGCAGGACAAAAGTTTCATCACATGATCTGCAGTTTGATCCAAGAATTATGAATTCCAATTGAAACCTTGCACCAATATGGCTATTATGTCGGTAGCGAGTTTGAGGATGTGATTTGGTATAGACATCCATAGTAGACATCCACATCGTATTTTATGTTTTTTCATCCTGGGCATTACTTTTTTACCTCCCGGGACAGTGATGGGGAATAAAGGGAAAAATGAGACTCTTAGTCTGGCGAGACAAGATTTCAGTTATGATGATTTGACTAGGGGGTTGTCTTCAAGATTTGACTCACGACCGTTACCGAGAATTTCGTTTGCCGTCTGCGATCTCTATTTTGGCCTTCGGTTGTTAACTAGATTGTTTAAATTCAGTTCTTTCATACGATTGTGAGTTTTTTTTGTTATTGCTGATTAATTTATTGTTTAAACCCCAAGTGGCCTTCGAGTCCTTTCTGCCAATGCCTGAATTTGTTAGCAGTAGTGTTTTCTCTTTTTCTTCTTAAATTCTTCTCCTCATTTAATCTGTTTATTCATATGTGTTATACACTTTGGAATGGTATTATTTTGGTTTTTTTAATGGCTTTACGGGTAAAGTACGTTTATTGTTTTTGGATTGATTGGAGCTTAGCCCAAAGCTGGGTTAGCCTGCATGGGGTTTTTTGAATTCTTTTCTAGCACCAAGTTTTTTCATCTTTAATAGGGCAATTAGATTCGTCTCCTTAGCATTTATTTACATCATGTTTACGAATAGAGTTGAATGTTTCCGTTCGATGCCAATGTTCTCGCTGTATGTGGAATGAAAAAGTCAATTTCATTCATTTTGCTTAATGTATTTCAGCCTTTGATGCTTCACCATCTAGCCTGTATTTTATAGGTGATAATATTTTGTATGTTTTATATATCTAATTTTTCTTTATATGGAAAGGGATCGGACATATCACTTTTTTATTACGAAGGTTTTAACGTCCCGGTTTAGGTTCCCCCAGATTATGATCTATTAAGGACGGACATCTATTTTCGACGTTGTTTGACGTGTAGTAGCGTTTTGGTAATTGACGAATGACCGTTTTTGATAAACATTAGTTTTCGAGAGAGAGTTTTGCCTTGATTTTAATCTTTCTCGTTGAGAGAATTAATGTTGAAAATCACCTGCAACTTATAAACTTTAGAGTTAAGAAAGTGCGTTTTGATAATGTCCTTAAGGGCATTTATGAAACTCTGTTTAGGATGAATTTGGAGGTCTATAGACCCCATTACAATTATTTTATTCTCGATTTTATTTTTACGGCTAGTTGCTATCGCCCTCTATGTGTTGAGATTGACAATTAATTATTACTCATGGGATGTATAATTTGCCATTTTCTAAGCAAAGTGAAACTCCTTAAACCCCCGTTGTTAGATCGAAGTGCATTACTGTTTCAGCATTATCATGTGGATCGAAGTAACCCCGTTGTTATGTTCATTCAGACATGTTTCGGTTAGTACTATGCAGTCAAATTATGATATTTTGGTAACTTGGATAGTCCAGAAAAGTATTGTGATGTTGATGTTTGTTTTACGCTTCTGATGTTGTGGTGGAAGAAGAGAGAAAGCTGGCTCAGTTCAGGATGTCTTTTGATGTTTCAAGTATATCCGGTAGATATATCAGAGCTATCTCGGAATTATGTTGAGAGTGGAACACTATGAGAGTTGTCGCTTTCCTGAACATCGGATATCCTATCGTAACCCATATACTAATCAACACATAATCACTTAACTACTACTCTTACCTACAAACTAACTACGTTTTTACTACTACTATCACTACCTACTAATCTTCAAAGTAATCAATAAAACTCCTATTATGTGAATCAAACATGAACAGTAAGTACATATCGCTCAATAATAATTATAGATAATATTCATAATAAATGAAAAATGAGATGTATCTCAATAACATAAGCTGACAAAGTTTAATCCATATCAATAATAATAACAATAAAAGTATTAATAAGATAAACATAGAAACACACCCAAAAGCGGGTGAATGAGATGGAATAATATTAAGAGAATGAATAAATTTAATCTATATTTAAAAATTATATATTCAACTGATTTAAAATGAAAAATAAAGTCAATAATAAATAATTATTAATAATTAGTAATCATACCATAAAGTATGGCAAAATCACAGTAACAAATACAATAAAAACAAAATAATACATTAACAATCACAATACTACAATAAGAACTAAAGAACGATAAAAAATACTCTTATATAGGTTGATGAGATAATAAATTAAAATAGGCAATTAATAACATAGTATACTTTTAGTTGTCTTTGTAATGTAATGCTCATTTAACATAGAAAACTCGAGATCATAATAAGAAATCGACATTAAAGAAATAAAGGTTATTTATATCACAACAATTATCACTAACAATGTCAGCACTAATATAGACCCATTTACAAGTTATAAAAATATACATAATATTTAATTTAATTTATAAATTCTAATTTTAATCTAAAATAAGCAATCATTTAAAATAATAATACGAATTAACAAATATAAATTGAGAATTATAAATACAAATTGTAATGACTAAAATACAAAAATTTATTAAGAACAAGTACTCTAAGAGTGTTTAATGAGAAAAGTTAGAGTTATAATAGTTGTCGAATTAAAATAGTCATAAAATGAAAGTTAACAAAAATTATAGATGGATCCTAGCTCTTATACTATATGTAACAAAGTTATATAAAAAATATTAATAATTGAGCCCCAAATATAATTCAATATCCTAGTGCCGTGGTTAAATACAAAAAAGAATAATATTACACACTCTTATTTCTCTTTCGATCAATTCGCGGAATGGCTATTCATTTCTTTCATCTTTTACA